>JAXIVJ010003522.1:0-77500 GCA_036785665.1 Chirona hameri
GGAGGCCAAGGCGCTTCCGTCTTTCCGTCAAGAGGGGTTTCTTACACAGCCGCAAGAAGACTGCTTTGCGTGAATTCCGAAAAGCACCAGTAGCTAGTTGCACCCACGTGTGGTGCACACCAACGAGAGATGTCGTACCGTGCAACGCTTTGTCGAATACAATGGACGCACAATGGACGTAACGAGCCAGGCTTGAAGCTGCTCTCTCTCTCTCAACCGCCCACGTCCCAGCCTTTACAGATATGTAGCGGCAGGCGCAGTAGAATTGAGGTGGTAGCGCTGACTAGACATCGCATCGGCCACTGCTTCACTTCCTACAGCCATCATTTGACCGGATCGGAACACCCTGTGCGCACCACTGCAACGTTCTACTGAGCGTAAAACGCGTCTATCTCCCAACGACATCTGCCAACGCTTGGAATGCATAAACTCTCGATTTTTTCTCACAAGACATCGTTCGACGATGCGCTAGGCGACAATGCAACTGTCAACATTGAACAAGTTCCAATCCAAAGGAGTTCCGATTTAATATTGTGTTCAATTTCCGCCAGTTACTGTGCTAAAATATCCTTAATTAGGTAGATTGGCGCTTGGCCTAAGTGCAAAAAAGTGCCACCAAAACCCACCACTTAAGCCCGTATGACTGCCAAATAACCTTGCCTTCACTTTTAGAAACCCTAAAAGGACTTAAATGTACTCTTTAAGGCACCCACTGCACTTTCCGATCCGTAAAATGACAAAGAACAATATCAGAAGTGTTTTACCGGACGATAACACCAATACGTTTACAACGGGAGACTTCCAACGCCGAAACAGCGTGTGCAATGGTTTACAAATCACAAAACCCGGTAGGATAAATTTTCTATTTTTTTGCAAATTATTTTTACATCATGTTAAGAGCATACCAAGACATAAAAAAAAACACTCGGCCAGACCTGAAATCTGAATTCGGCAAATGACGACGTGGTCTAGCGTGTACCCTCCTATTCCACCTAAGACAAATCACGAATTTTAACTGAGAACATAACGAAATCACGTGACCTGACCTGAGGTCACATGCCAAAATTTCGACACTTTTCCATTCGATTTCTAAAAAAAATACATTAAATTAATTTGTGGTTAATGGCTATTCTATTCTGATGATACATAGGTTTATACACAGATGACAGGAGACCTGGATTTGACACGAAATATTAGGCCTCTTATTTTAAGCACAGCAATGAACGACTGTGCTGGACTCGGATTTTCACGAGCCGAGACATACAATTGTATCAGCTTAACAGCTCCGTTTACAATTTCGGCTCTAAAATAAGAGGCCGAAAATTTCGTGTCAAATCCAGGTCTCTTGTTATCTGTGGTTTATATAATTATATATATGGGAGATATCGCCCAAAGAAAATTAAAGCTTTGGGCGACATTAAAGAGATGCCTGAGGCTATAACTCGAAAACCGTTCGACGGACGGGGCTGCAATATTTTTTTTTACATCGTGAATCTACGGCCCAGATGACCTAGTTCAATCGAAATACGAGAAGTAGGATTTTATGGTTTGGTCGATCCGACGTGGGCTGCCCCGGGTGGCCTCTGGTCAAGTGACCTTGAAGTCACAGAGTGACTACAAGGCTGATGTTATATATCATTGAAATCAGGTCGACGAGATAAGCATAATGCCGTTTATTTGAGCTCTCTAGCATAATGACTTGCACAGTTATTACCAAAGACGTGCTGTGCTGGTGACCATTATTTTTCCAAATACAAAAATATAAATAAAATATTTAGAGAAAAAAAAACTATGACAATTTTTGTTAAACATCGAAGGCTTATTGTATAGATATCGATGCTGGCATGGACACAATTCCGAATTTGAAATTACCACAAAAAAATCGCCGTCATTTGAAGAAGAAAAAAACGTGATTTGACCTGAGATTACGCAATGAAATCCCAAAATTTTATAATTTTCCAAAAATGATAACATCATAATAATCTATTGTTGCTGATGACTGATGATATATATAATTATATGACTCGCATGATTTAGATGGGAGATGTTGCCCGCTGAAAATTAGAGCTTTGCTTGACATTACAAAGTTGCCCGAGGCTGTAACTCGAAAACCATTTGACGGACGGGGCTGAGAAGTTCACAGCGTGAATCTACAGCCCAGATAACCTCCACCACGTAGTTTTATCGAAATATGAGATGTGGGGTGTTAATTCGAGATATTTTGGTCGATCTGTCTTGGAATGCCCCAATTACCCCCCCCCCCCCCCACACGAAAAATCGGTAGGCAAACTCATGTTTTGCCCCGCCCCTAAACCGTTCTGGGAGGTTGTGATTTTTGCTCCGGGAAGGCGTGATTTATCCCTCTCCCCCGCTCAACGACTCTTTCGCGCTGACAACCCGATGCCCCCCTCCCACTCAACGAATCTTTGCGCTGACGACCCGACGCCGCCCCCCCCCCCCCCCCCCCCCCCCCGGTCAACAATTTTGTATGATATACCGTACCGTCGGAAAGTGCCAGCACTGCATGGAGCATGCGCAGACCAATAACGCACGCCATAAAATTAATAATTTACGACCTTCTGTCCTGAATTGGCGCGATGTAGGACCATTCTTGAAAGAAAAAAAGAAACTGTATTAAAAAATATAATAAAATCGTGTTCTGAGAAATTTTCCGAAGGTGAACTTTTCCTTTAAGATGTCGCTACTTACACTACCAGTGTGGATATAGATGTCGCAGCAATCGCTGATTTTCCACCGTCTTACCAAAAAGCATATACGAGCAGCAGGCGCATTGTTAAACATTGCTTTTGCGTGTTTTTTTAATGCTGAGGTATTGCGCCTGTTTTGGATGTTTCAGGTTCTTAAAAATATTGGTATCATTTGTTTCCCAATATTCAAGAAATATGTGTAAAATTGCTGCGAAGCGATGCACTATGCTACCAAATGAAGGTGGTAATAAATAATTTAAATATCTTCCAAATGTGGCAAAGTTTCTTCATCTTTAAGTAGATAAATATACATAACAATTTCATGTTACAACCATGAAGGGGTGTAAGACACCAATGGATTTCACTTCCAAACAGTTCAAAGCACCAGTCATAATATGACACCATTCACATTCCCATGTGACATTTCCAGTACAACATTGTAGCGGCATGACTGTCGAACCCAGCACGGGCAAAACGGTTGCCTTGAGGGCAACATACCGGAAAGTGCGCAAAATTTCAAAACCTTGCCAGATTTTGCCTTCTTGTGGATTGGAAACTGATTGAAATTTGAAAACACACAAATTTGAATTGAAATTTGAAATTTGACACTTCGCAAAAACTATTCAATATTTTTTTTTTATCAGGAAATATGTCGGTGTTTGGCCATTTTGAGTAGTTTTGCGGGGAACCGCGGTATCGCCTTTCAGCATCATTTGTTTGCGATCGCCTTTCAGCATCATTGTAGGGGTCTTCTCCGCCCTTGCTCACATCGCCTCTTTACTCCGCGTATTTTGTTGGCAGCAATCGCCGGACAGAAAATAGCGAGAGCCAAACAAAGGTAATTTCTTGGCAATGAAGGTTTCACGATGCCATTTTGGTAGGCCGTACCTCTCATGGTTACCTACTGTCGCAATATGTTGAGGGGATGCCTAACTGTCCCGTAATACATAATTGTTGTGCAGTTCTTAACTTATATTTTAGCTGTAGGTAGTGAGAAGTTCATTGCATTGAATTCATTGGAACGCAAAACACTTTTTACTAATAATAAGGACTGCTTCTGAAAAGGAACATTTTTCTTTCAGCGAAGAGCGCCGTGTTCAAAGTGAGCCAGCAATTTCCTTTAAAGGGAATGTTTCACCTTTGTATTAGTTTTAAACTGAAATAGCCATTATATTGGGCCGTTATTGAAATGTCTAAATTATTTAGGCCATTTCCCCAAAACTTAACCGTTTTTAAGCAATTCAATTTACCATTTGCAAAATAGGGTCTAGGCTGGTGCAGCCGCTGATTAGCTGACATACACTTTTCCAGTCAATCCCACTTTGTCAGCCAATCAGCGGCGGTCTATAGCTCAGTAATGACGTCATTCGCCCAAATCTAAAAACTTATTTTGTATAAAGTTAAGTGACTTTTCGAGTGAAAAATTTCACCATCGTTTTCAGCAGCACTTACTTCATATTTTCTACTACAACCAGCGTATATTTGACAACGTTCAGAAAGGTGAAACATTCCCTTTAAAGGGAATAGTTCACCTTTAACATGGGGTTTTGGACTGAGATAGCAGATTTGTAGAGCAGATCTAAAAATGGTTTGTGGTGAAAAAATTACCTCTCTACGTTAAGTAATTTCGACACAGGACTAGTGGGCCCGATTTCAATCCCGCTGTTCCGGGCCACGATCTGGGAATGAACGCTGGCCGCCGCGCGGCCGGAGGCAGGTACACTCTCTGGCACGTAGTCTCTGGTCACGACGCCTCGTTAATATCCGCTCAGCCGCCCGGGCGGCACGGCGGACCCTTATCAGAGACTGTACTTGGCGTCAGGCGGAGCGGGGCGGAGCCAGAACGCCAGCTGCTATCGTACGATTTCTCGTGAAATAGAAAGAGAAACTTACTTCTTTCTCCACATATATCCATCAGTTGTCCAAACCAAAGTCATATTCATAGTTTTGAGCTCAAGATGCACCTAATGGTTGAACTTCAAGACAACTTTCAAGGTATTTTAAGATTACGTTCACCGCGGATAATTATCCATCCCTTAAAGGGAAATAATGACCTTTTTCCACAAAAATGGAGTTAGCACTTGAAATCGCCAGACGAGACCAAAATATATTGTAAATTCATCACATTTTGCATGAAAACTTTCCTACCGAAAGATATTTCAAGTTAAAGTTGATAAGCGTTCCACACTTTTAACGACCGGTACTTGCAAGTACTTTTGGTCCTCATCAAACTGCGGGCTTTTCCCGTATTGTTTTTTTACGCAATGGAGTGGAGAATATATTGTGCGTTCTGCTTGTTGTGATTATATGCCCGGCGATCTTCTAAAACTAACAGCGATTGGAAAAAGTGGCAATAAAATCGGAAGCTCATCGATGCACATCAACGGCGGCATAGTTAGTGGTTGCGACCCTCAATTTTTGAAAATCGATTCATTTGTTTTCAACATTAGGAGTATTGTATAATTTGTATGTGGCTGTATATAACACTATGCTTTATATTATCATGAAAAAATAATAATTTTTCCCCAAAAAGCTAACAAACAATAACACAAAACTGGCAATTAATTCGGAAGCTCATCGATGCACATCGACGGCGACCTATTTAGCGTCGGCGATTTGTTTACAAAGTCATTGTCATGCTTCTCGGCGCACTTTACCATTGTGGCGAGTTGTTCCTGATTAGTATACCCAAGTCCCGCAGCAGGCTTTGTTAATGACGTCACTGGTGCCATTCTTGTGTAGCATTGCAAAATATATCTGATTTTGAGTTGAAAGCTAATTAAAAACTTATTCAAATAGTTTGAATTTTCTTGTTAATCATTATTAAAGGTATTGTATCACTGTATTTCATAGTAATTGACACTTCAGAAACTTATGACGTAATAATATTGTATCAATATGCATTTCCCTCGCCTTTTGCTATTGTGGCGCAGTGCCGAGTGCTTTGCAAATACTGGTAGGGAAGGACGAATTTGTCAATGACCTTCATGAAGTACACAAGGTACTTGTTTTGTATTTTTTTCCAAACTTACAACTTTCAATATGGGAATAATTTTATTTAATTCTTAAATTTAAATAAAATAATTGTAAAATCATAGCGGTAGCCTAAGAAATTGTTGCTAACAAAATCAAAAGGTCATTAGTTCCCTTTAACCAAAAGTCATTTTCGCAAGCTGGCAGCTTAGTAAGACCCTGTATGTACATCTGAGCCAAGGTACTTTACTTTAGGCACAAGTTCTTTACTTAGGGACAAGCCCGGATAACTACCGCATTCATATCCTGTCTTGATAGCTTTCATGAAGCACTTGGAAGCATTGTTTCAAAGCAAATCTGATGTTGCGCGTTTATATAGACATGGGAGAGGTGATGAGAAGGAAATCCTCAGGGGAATGGGCAAAACACCACCATTGTCGCTAAATAACTTTTCTTTATTTTCATAATCTAGTCCGAACTTTTCAATGGGTGGATTTCCGCAGGGTAATAGAACAACGGGTAGAACAGTAAGGAATGTAACGCCCAAATGAATTCGACAAGATATAATTTTTATCGTAATTGTTTTGTCTATTATAAATTAAAGGTATTGTTTGCTATCAATAAGTTCTATTTCCATAGATTACATCTTTATTTATTGAATTACACGCCAGCAAATATACGAAGTAGTAGTCAAAGTAGTGTATTTGCAGTACATGTTGTAGCATTTGGAAGCGATCATATTCAATTCTACTACGAAGTAGTAGTCGAAGTAGTGTGTATTTCAGTACTGTATTAGCATTTGGAAGCGGTCAGCGGTCGTTCCGACATTTTTTTAGCCCCCAAGCCATTTAACCCCTTTACGCCCGGAATATCGAAAAATAATAAAGAAAAACTTTGTAGCTAAGGCTTGTAGCTATCTGTTCCAGAAGTCGGATTTAAAATATGTACCATAGGTTACGAGCCAGCCTTGTCTGAAAATCATCGATTTAGCATGAGAACCCTATCGTGTAGTAGGTATTTAACGCCCAAACGCCCGAGTGCTGCCAACTGTTACTGGTGGGGGCTGGATTTCCGAGGTCAAGTCCCGCGCTAAGCAGAACTCGTTGCGCAGGCCCTGACAACCAACACCCGATGGCGCAATGGGACACTAGTCTCGAAAGCTTCTTTGTTGGGACGGTAGATGGCAGCAGCGTGACATTAGTGGCGCAGCTCCAAGGTAAAATGCCGCACTATTGAATTGGGGGATTTGTCTGGCTGTTTGGGGTTGAGGTTGGCTACGGTCGATAGTTTCAGACCACGCCGGATTGAATGGTGAAGAAATCGACCAGATCGGTTCCATAATTTCGGAGCATGGGCTCGTCGGCAACGTTTTTTGGCGGTTTTGGTCCAATTTGGTCCACTTAGAGTCAGGCTTGTAACCGACTCAGAGTTCAGTCATGAATCGACTCATGAGTCGGACATTTTTGGATGAGTCATCAGTCCATTCTATTAATTAAAAAAAAACAGCACTTGAGTTAAGAGTCAAAAGTCGATTCAATTTGTTTGAAACAGCACTTGAGTCAAGAGTCGAAGCAGTTCTTCGGCTATTAAGTCAGACTTGAGTTGACTCAAACAAATTTGAGTGAGTCTGTTACAACAGGGGCATAGCCAAGGGGGGTACTGGAGCCACGCACCCCCCCCCCCCCCCCATATCCCCATCCCCCTGATCAAACCAGTTTAAATTATATAAAATTCGATTCTGCTGAGACTCGAACCCGGACTGCCACACCGGGTGAACTCAGAAGCCCAGCGCTCTCCTAACTGAGCTACAGGGGCGGATTACTCACTGCGTTAACCCGCCATTGGCTGGGAGGAGCGTCCCCCCCCCCCCCCACTCCTTACGAACTTTCACAATAGCTTAAACAACTAACAGCGCGATCGACGTGATACTTCAGATACCTTCTCCTACATCAATTATACGTCTTCTGTGCAAAAATGAACAAATATCGTCGACAATTTTTCGAAATATAGCGAATTTAGTGACGTCACTACACACGGGTTTGACGCCAAAATCAGCTAAACTTTAGCAGGCCGTACAAATGCCATCTTTGAAGCAAAATGCAATCGAGAAGTCAAAAGATAGCAAATGGCAAGTGATACAAAATGGCGGTCTCGGATATTTGACAACTTTGCTTTTTGACCCCAAAAAAAAATCAAAAAAAATTTAAAAAACTTTAAATCAACATTTTCCAACATTTTAAAAAACCGGAAGATATGTCGAAGAACCACATTTGGACAATACCCAAACCAAATTGAAAAGCAATATCTTTATTTTTGACTGACTTATTGCTCCCTAAGTAGTAGTAACTCCTGACGTCATATTTTGATATTGCTATTTTGGCTTTTAGTGACCAGATACAAACAAATAAATGCCAGCACTGTATTTCGAAGACGAAATTGGTTTAGGCACAATCCTTTTTTATTTATATTTATCAATGCCAAATTTTGACCTTATGTGACCTGACCTTGACGTCATATGGTGTCAGGTTATAAAAATGACTGCTGCTATCGAATTATACGTCTAAAATAACCCATACAACATGTGCCGCATGGCTTTCGTAGACCTGTGACCTTTTGTGACCAGACTTTGACCTTTGCTTACAATTTCACTTTTGCTTATGCGGGATATGTATTATACCTTTGAGAGCACTTAGAAAGCGATAATAGTCGCAATCTAAAGCTTCAGATGGAAAGTATGGGCTAAAAACTAAAATATCTCAATGTTTACCTTTGACCTAACATGTGACCTTATTTTGAAAATTTCGTATGTGCTTTGGATGCGTCTCATTGAGAGCTTTCGATGGCCGCCTTGCGCGTTTCGCTGCGGTTATTGGTTCGGAAGATAACCAGGGGGGGGGGGGCGAAAAACGCCCCCCCCCAGCCAATGGCGTTCGGCTGAGACCCGAGCCAATGCCGGGTTAATCATTGCCAGTCTTCCGCAGCTTAAGCATCGAAAAATAATATTTGTATTCATTTGCAGTTGCGTTGAAGTTATTTTGCATTTCCTGACTGCATACCAGCTTTCCCTTTATTAAAGGGAAGTGCCGACCTTAACCCGCGAGTCACTGGGGGCTTTTTTTAGCCCCCCCTTAGGAATATTAGGCATATCTCAATAACTAATGCAGATATCGACGCCAAACTTTCAGTACCTATCCGGGCATCATTTTTACACATTATAAGAAAAAATTAAAAAATTTCGTCAGAATTTATTTGAGATATAGTGAATGTAGTGACGTCACTAAACACGATTTTGACACCAAAATCGGCTAAATTTTGCCAGGCCCTACAAATGCCGCATATGAAGCAAAATGCAATCGAAAAACGCTAAAAGGTAGAACATTGCAAGGGCTAAAAACCGGCTATCTCGAAATTTCGAAACATTTGGGTTTTGACCCAAAATTTAAAAAAAAGCTTTTTTTGAAAAAATGCTCACAAAATCAAATATTTGAAAGATATTGAAAAAACCGGAATATATATCAGATAACAACATATGGGCAACTACCACACCAAATTTCAAAATTATATCATCTTTTTTTACTTTCATGACATATAAAGTATGGGTAAATCATGACGTCAGATTTTGAAATTGCGTTTTTTGGATTTTATTGACCGGATACAGACAAATAAATGCCAGCACTGTTTTCTTTAGATAAGTCTGATATAGAAACATGCATTTTTTATTTCGATTTATCAATTTCAAATTTTGACTTCAGTGACCTGAACTTGACCTGAACTTGACACTAACTTCCTGAAAATGAAGTCAGGTGGTAAAATGACTTCTACTATCGAATTCTACGCGTAAAAGCATCCATAAATCATGTGCTGCATGACTTTCGTTGATATTTTGAGTGTAGTAACCTTTTGTGACCTGACCTTGACCTTGCTCTTTTCCAACAATCTCACTTTAGCTCATGTAAGATATGTATCATACCTTTGACATCACTTTGGGTGATTATAGGCGTAATCGAAGGCCATGGATGGCAAGTATTGTCCATAAACTCAAATACCTCGATTTTGACGTTTGACTTGACCGTGACCTGACATGTGACCTTAATTTGACATTTTTAAGTTTGCGTTAGGCTTCTCTCATTGAGCGCTTTCGAATTCCGCATTGCGCGTCCCGCTGCGATCATTGGTTCTGAAGATACCAGGGGGGCTAACCCCCCCCCCCCCCCCCCCCAGTGAGTCGTGTTACAGAATATACCCCAGTGACTGCCGGGTTAACATGGGGTTTTAAACTGAGATAGCAGAATTGTAGCTTGGATATAGAAATCATATGATCCAAAGTTCGTTTTTCTCAAAACTCTACATCAACGGCTCTAGAGCAGATTTTTGAACGAACCGCCAAGGTTTATACCAGATGGGAGGTTTATACCAGATTGACTGGTGACGTCACAGCATTATAGCCTAAATGTTATGTGAAAGGGACATTGCCACCTTTCTGAAAGTTGTCAAATATACGCCGGTTGTACCCGAAAATATGAAGTAAGTGCTGCTGAAAACGATGGTGATAATTTTAATCTCTCGAAAACTTCACTCAATTTATAATAATTAAGTTTTAAAAATTTGGGTTGATGACGTCATTATTGAGCTAAATAGAGCTATAGATAAATCCTTTACGCTGCCAAAGTTTGGCACAATTTTTGTCAGACAATTCTGGCGATTCAAATACAAGCAGGTACCAGGTAAACTGTGTCGCACTCACTTGACCACCGAAGTCTTGTCACTGAAAGCTCCACATACCACACATCGAATTCTTGGCATCGTTCGAAAATTGCATTAGAGTTTCACTTTATAGAAGTCTAGTTATCCTGATATAACCCACGGTAAATATAATACACCCAGCGATCGAGAAACGAAACGCGTAAATATCTCCAAGGTTTACCTTAAAACAAGTCGACTATCATCACCATTGGGTAAAGAGAGACGTCATCGGCTTTAAACCCCTATTAAAATACACGTGGGGTTTATTTGTTACAATTGTCAAGACCAAGCTCGAATTTCTTTTCGAATATACCTATGTGGTTGTTTTAACTGCTACCCTACTGAATTTCAAATCAAATCCAACAACATGGCTATCTCAACTCAAAACTAATGTTAAGGTGGGAATGTCCCTTAAAAGCCAACCAATCTTGGCTCTATTTCGCCAAACTTGGAGGTATTGGCGACAGCCGGCTGCCACCGCAGATTTGCCCCGCATGAGAATAGTGGTGTTGAGACTAGCGTTTGCACGATGTGTACAGTAAGTTTGACCAATCAGCGATGAGCTGGCTCTAGCGAGCTCGCCGGTGATTCGTCAAGCTCACTGTACACAGTACGGCTGGTGTTATTGAACACGGTAATAATTTATGTATTATTTGTCACGGTAGATAATGGTGGCGGCGAATTCCTTGTGCGTTTGTGGACATTGTATTGACAAGGCCGTAATCCGTATAAGAATTAATAATTTAATATTGAGTGAGTTCCATTGGTTTTTGAACGATGACGCTGAAATGCTGCTTGTGTGGGTCGAGGGCGAACGTTTTTAAGTGAGTATTTGTTGGCATAGCCGAAGAGAAACAATCCTTTCCAAATCAAATGCTTTATCACAGACTGATGAGTAATGTGTTCCAGATCAGATAGGTAAACTCACCTGTTTGGCCTCCCCACCTTTGACCACTCAAGGAGTGATGGTAAGGGTGGCATGTCCTGGCAGCGAATACCTGTCCTGTCCAACCAGTTAGCAAATTTTAGCACTTAATTTGAATTGCACTTCATTAATTTGTTAGCACTTAATTTGAACATTTTCAGGGATGAGCTGATTGTCTTCATACTAAGATGATCTTCAAGTGTATTCCTTTGTGATTATCATGTTTACCAACATTGGCAATACAAAACCTCATGCTTTGCCTGCGTCTGCTCCTTTCTGACATGAATTCCCCCAAATAACACTACTGCTGATCCGAGTTTCAATTCTCTGCCACAGTGCATATGACAAGCTCCGCCCACTTTGCATAAAAAAATGACTAGTCAATAAATTGATTTTGTGGACCTAGTGCCAGCAACGAGACTGATGAGTAACGTGTTCCAGAGACGTGCCCCGAATTCCCAAAAGCTGCCCCAATTTTGATGTGTTGGTGCCAACTCTGCCAGATGTTTATCGTTGAAACCTGTCACGTTTTGTAGACTGGTTTGTAAGGTTATTTACATCAAGTGGACTTATGATCATTTTTGGCCATTTTCAACTGATGTTGCACAAATGTGCACAAATTTGGGACCTGCGCACCATGTTGTTATCAAAGTATGCTACAGGGAATCATCTCATGATTTCTCCTGGTTGTTTCGGCTTCTAAAACTATCGTGTGGCAAACTCTGTGCTTATCGTGTGCGATATGGTGTTATAGCCAGCTTTATTCGACCAGCTCATGTACCTGCGCATTGTGAGAGACTGCGTATGTTTATTAATTAAAATCGACACTTACCATGTGAACTGTGTTCGTGCGGCGCCGTGGATGACACATCTATATTAGCATATTCAGTTTTCAGGCGACGGATCGCTCTCAACGTAAACAAGCACAGAATGTGACCATATTTATTCAACTGAATGATACAAGCTTGACATATTTGGTTGTCCAAACAACCATCACCCGCTTCTCCGGCCAGGCTGGCAGCCTCTGATTACCTCAGATTACCTCAGATTAGTCTCGTCTCGTACGGCCGAATCTCGATGGCGCATCACAATTACAACTATACAGGCCGCATAATTGTGCTATAAGCGTTCGCTAATTTACTCAATTTCTGAACTGGCAGTGTTGAACAGATACATAAGCTCGTGTGTTGATCAGGCGGGCGCTGGAGAGTGAGGCAGCGCACATCACGACAATGCAAAATCATCAAAGGTTTTTAGCTAACTGAACAATCCCAAAAGCAGAAAACTGAACTAAATCACAGTTTGAACATTGGTCTAATAAACACTGGTACCAAATTAATTCACACTTCTACGGCAGGAGACGTGACTGTTTGCAGTTTGCCATAGCAAAGGAGAATCTGATCCAGAGTATGCTGCCCCTCTGCCAAGTCTGGCTTGGCACAGCGCTCTTCCTCCAGCACCTCAGCTGAGCCTGGCTGCATAAAGGTAACAATGACCACAAATTGTCAGTATCACATCATGCCTGATTCAGAAGCATGTAAAGTCTGCTTTTACACAACCGCATGCAAAATATGTGATCATATGTCACTAGTATGACTAGTATGCCTCAATTTCATACAAATTATAAATGAGCAGGTATTGAATCTGGAATGTGAAATACACTACCTTTGTATACACTACTCAGCAGGTCACAAAATATGAAGCTTACATATATTTTTCAGTATGTATAACAAATAAATAACACAACATGCAACAAAGATCACTTATTCTGACTCAGCAATGGGATAATCTTGTCGAGAACAAACAAATAAATATTCAGTACAAATCAACTCACCAAACAGATGCAGCGGAAGGCGTTTTGCGGGAATGACGGATGGCCCACCACAGGCAGCCGTGACGTCACGTAGCGTTATAATTGGCCTCGGGATTGATCTGCTTCCTTCATGTTTAAAACTTCCAAAAAGTGTCTCTGGTTCGTGTCATAGTCATAGTCAGTTTATTTGTGAATCGTTCCAACAATGTAGCTTAATGTTTGATTCGAGTCAGATCATATAGTAAAAAAAAAACACGAAGCATGACAAAGGTATTACACTAAACAGACACTCCTAAGAAATAAGAAATAAAACACCCGCAAATACAAGTACCATGCACAGTTAAAACTTCTGCTGGCTGCTGGCTACATGCCACGATCGAGCCGGCGCAGAAATTCACCATGCGTCCGAGAGCCCGCGATGCCCGGCGACAGGCGATTCCAGCCCGAGGCTGCGCGATACGAGAACGTCCGGCGGGACATTTCATTGACAGGCGGAAAGCTGGCGGCCCCAGCATGCCCGCCAACGTCGCCCGAGTTGTGCACTGCGATTCAGCGGCACGTGTCGTAAACAACGAGCGGATTGCCTCTGGAGTACGCGGATCCCTCAGTGCCCTAAATACGCCAATCCTGTCACGGTGTGTGACAAGGTCACGCACACTGCGCCAACCCAGCGCCCCCACGGTCGGCGAAATATGGTCACGCACGCGGGCTCCCGAGACAACTCTGACCCCGAAGTTAACCACCTTATGCGCCCTGTGCAGATGACACAGCAGCCCCGCTCCAGACTGAGAGGCAGTAAAGGATATGCGGAAAGACGTGACACTGGATAAGGAGCTTTCGGACATCGGGTGTCAGATGATGACGAATTTTATACGAAAGATGCGGTTTTCTTTATATTTTTGGCTGTGCCGACTAGAAGCAATGTAGTCTTGGATGGGTTCATTTTCAAGGAATTGGATGTAAAATAGGATTGGACGGTGAGGATGGTCTCCAGCCGGGTTTTTAGGAAGGTTAGATCATCAGGATGTGCAGAGTCCGGGAGCTGAGTATCGTCGGTATAGGATATTAGACGCCCGTGGGGGAGATAAGAGGGTAGATCGTTAGTGAAGACGCTGAAGAGGATCGGGCCGACCATGGAGCCCTGAGGGACTCCGTGGGACAGCGGCAGGGATAAGGAACCGCCTCTCACCACCTCCCGCCGGTCACGCAGATAGCTCCCGAACCACTCAGGATCGATGCCGTACCACCTCAGCTTCGTTAGGAGGACGCCATGATCAACGCTGTCGAGGGCACGACTTAGGTCGATGGATGTGACGGCACTGACATGCCCACCGTCAACGCGGCGCGTCATCCACTCGACAGCATCGATCAGGACGTCCTCCGTCGAATGACATTGTCGGTATGCATATTCTGAAGACGATAGAAGATGAGATGAGACAGATGAGAAGTCAGCTCGGTACAAACGACCTTTTCACAGACTTTGGATAAAACTGACAGAATCGATAGCGGTCTAAAATTGACGGCTTTATCACGAGAACCAGATTTGTGCAGTGGTACGATAGATGCAAGTTTCCAGGACGACGGAAAAACACGCGAAATGATTGAGATGTTCACTGCCCTTGAGGAGGACAGTTGACGAAGTGCTAATGACGGCTCTGGGAGAGTGGCCGGCTGCAGACGCATGCTAGTGTGGTGACACGTGTAGGTCTCGGTGGGAGGGAAGGAGGGCTTCCAGCTGCTAGCTCAGCAGAGTATCAGAGAGCAGATAATCAATTTCCTACTTTGAAAGTGAATTTGTTCTTCAGGAAAGACTTGAGGAAAATAACTGTTTTTCCGTTCGTTGACAGACAAAAAAAAAATAGAATACATGTGACGTCACATAAGAAAGAACTACCAGATGGCGTACCTGTTATGTGTATCTTACGGTGTGCATTATAAAACCGGCGGCACGCATGAGCGCACTGTGTACCTTATTCGATTCACCATAAAATCAGGTGTGACGCGTTTGAGACGTACATCTGAAAATGACGTCATGTTGTATAGGATTGTATTTAATGAATATCTCCATAGTTCCCGGGTTTTATGACAAATTAATAGCAGAATCATTATCTGCGTACTCTGTTTAGTCATTTTATAGCATTCGTTCGAATCTACCAAGGTCGACACTTCTCTTTAACCTTCGCCCTGGCGAGGTGTCATTTTGCTTACCCCCCTCCCCCGAGGTTTTCGGGAATAGCGGGGAAACGGCGGCCGCTGGCAAATTTTGCATAGCTGTTCGGGGATCAATTACCCACATTTCGTGAATGTTATGACCTTGGGTCAATTCAGGTCAGGTCACCAGGTTACTGACGTGATCTTACCTCCAAAAATGTTTGTGGTTGTGCCCAAACCACAGTGTTCGATCGAACGACTTGAAGCTCACAGGATTAACTCAGGGTATAAGTACCTACATTTCGTATATCTCGGCGGATTTCTTACATCAGTGACCTAAGTTCAGGTCACTTTCGTGACCTCTGTTATAAGTCAATGGGAAACTATACAAACGCTTCTTATTCAAAGGATATGCATTAGATCAGATCAATTATTTCAGGATCATGCTATTTTAGCTCAAGCATGAGCTAGCATGAGCTCATGCTTGATGAGCCAGTTGCAATTTTGCTCATTTATTCCTGCAAGGTCAACTGACGTCATCTGAGGTCACCAGTACCTTTTTGTCAATACCTCTTGGTAGAATAAAGATAAGAGACGTGCGACTGACACCACGGTGTTTCTCTTGTGGCGACACGTCTCCCATATGCAACATGACCTACGTAGCTCACCAAATGACCTTGACCCGAGGTCAAATTGTGAACTTGACACAATTCGGTCATCGTGAATATGGTTCGAAACGTCTTAACCCTCGCCCTACGGGGGCCTTTCTCACCTTCGCCCTACGGGGGGGGGGGCTGACGCCCCCCCCCCCCTTGTTAACTTCCAAACCAAGCAACTTTAGAGCAATGCGGTAAGAACCAGCATGGTTGCCTGTCATGATAGCGATTATACAGGGCGCTTAGTATAATTTCCGAACGGAGAGAGATGGGGAGACACCGTAAGAAGTAGCGTGATGCCTGTCAAGGAAAATCCAAACACATCCCATTTTGAGCATCTAGATTCTAGGTCAACTGGTGACCTTTGAGGTCAGGTCAATGATCCTTTGGGGTCTGACATGACCTTGACGTAAAGTTCATAGTCATGATTTAATAGTCATATACACTTCAAATTTTGATAGAATACGTATAATTGTTGTAAACTCAGGTACCGAAAATTTCAGCAAGATGCGCCGCATGTGTAAAACTTATTCAAGAAAAACCTCAGGGGGGGCTGTCAGCCCCCCCCCCCCGTAGGGCGAGGGTTAACGAGACCAACACCAGGAGAGATAATTCTACACAACGGAAATTGCAGGACAGCAAAGGTGAAAGAGCCCCGCTAAAGTCGGGAGGCGCGCCTGCATAGATTCCATGTTTGTTCGGTATGGACTATGGATGTGCGCGTTTTATGCAGGGCTGCTGAGGGTTCCATAACTGGTAGAACGAAATGCCATACACAATACAAATATCTGCCTCAATTTATTAACCGTGAGTGCCTACTGTATTTACCATATATTTGTTACCATATTTACCGTACACTGCTCATCAATGATTTCATGCATTTTCTTAGTTCGATTATGCGAAAACATGCCAAGTACAGAATAAAGTATTTGAATACGTGCACTAGGCACCGTAGAAGTAAGAGCGGTATAAGCGGAACGATAGAATGGAATCATGCCAGATTTCGAAGCTAGGGTAGGTGTCTGCAGGCTGAAATCATGCCTGCAGCCTGAAATAATACCCCGATCTGGGCAGGCTGTCTGAATCCTGCCCCCCCCCCCCCCCCCCCCCTCCCGGCGAAAAAGGGGAAAACTTGACTTGAGCCGAAACAGCCCAGCATTCTCAATGTTATTCAATCTCCTGTGGGGCGAAACGTATTTGATGATGTCCACATTCCACATTGTCCACAGTCCACATTGTATTTTGACTTTTAGTTTGGACGTTATTCACCAATGAAATTCACTGACGCATCGTAATTTACAAACACGTTACGTTCTCATTAACTCGGATTACGGTAAGGTTGCCTATTCCGCAGGCAAATATCATAATGCGCTTGTTTCAGGCCATTGCCTCTAAAATCTCTCGTTATCGTTAAGTACATCTTATGTTCTCAATTACTGAACAGGAAATGATGGCGCAGTTTGGTCTGAAATTGCGCAAGACAAGATGAGGTGTGCGATTAGTGGCCGAGCTTCGTTACTCTTAGCCAAACATTCTCGCAAGAGGATCCGCTACAGAAAAGGAAAACATTATCGCAAGAGGATCCGCTACAGAATAGGATAACAAGAGGATCCGCTACAGAAAAGGAAAACATTATCGCAAGAGGATCCGCTACAGAAAAGGAAAACATCATCGCAAGAGGATCCGCTACAGAAAAGGAAAACATTATCGCAAGAGGATCCGCTACAGAATAGGATAACAAGAGGATCCGCTACAGAAAAGGAAAACATTATCGCAAGAGGATCCGCTACAGAAAAGGAAAACATTATCGCAAGAGGATCCGCTACAGAGTAGGATAACAAGAGGATCCGCTACAGAAAAGGAAAACATTATCGCAAGAGGATACGCTACAGAAAAGGAAAACATTATCGCAAGAGGATCCGCTACAGAAAAGGAAAACATTATCGCAAGAGGATCCGCTACAGAAAAGGAAAACATTCTCGCAAGAGGATCCGCTACAGAATAGGATAACAAGAGGATCCGCTACAGAAAAGGAAAACCACAAGTGCATCAAAGCTGTATTGAAGGAATGGATAAACAGCCTTGTTGAAACCTAGCAACACATTTTGCGGATTAATGATGTCGGTGCAAACAGCGGTAATAACTGAAAGGCGTGTAACATCCCTGATAGGTTCGTATGATATCGTGAGTGTATGCACCTCATGCGCGTGTGCGGCTCAGTAGGGGTCGTCGTATATAAGGTGGCGGGTCGTCTGCGTCGCCTCCCAACAGCAGCAGAGCGACGTCGGTTAGGGTTGAGACTGAGAGTTCCTTGTCTCGTGAGTGCCTCAGCGATATTTCTAGGATCACCGAGGACCCTTCTGACCATGCAGTCTGTCGTGCTGCTGCTGCTGCCACTGACGCTGGTATCTGCCCAGTTCCAGCACCAGAGGCAAACGACTGGTCCGATACGAGACCAGCGCAAATGGCCAGTCAACTACTATCCATTCACAGGAAGTAAGTTTTGGTATGTGGAAGTTACGACATTGTACCGAACTGTACGCAAAACACCCATACATGTTAATAGTAAGCTTATGTATATACTTTTATTGTGTTTGAGTTTGAACTATGTCTGAATCGCTGTTATATTTTAGTCAGAAGTGTATGTATGCATGAGCGTAAAGCTTTATGATAATTGAGGGTTGTGCATCTTCTGCCTGTCGTATTTTCAGCGTGCAACAAGAAGTGTCCTACCACCACCAGGTGTGAAGTGCAGGCGTGCAACGTGTGTGTCCCAGGTAAATAATCTGCTCCAGCGTGTCAGATAAAATGTGAATATCCCAACCCAGCCCTCACGTGAACGTACAATACCTCAAACCTCACACCTCAAAATAACTGCATTTGAATGGGTTTGAATAGGGCTGCTTCTTTTAACTTGGGAAATAGCACAGCTGTGTGATAAATAAAGTAGGATGAAAGTGATAAATGGCTGACAGAAATTTGTTTTTAATCTCTCATAGTTCCACTATTGGCAACCTTAATGGGGAGGAAAGAACTCAGTCGATCTTCCCTCCGCAAAAAAATAACATGAATCAAGGCCTACCATCAAGCTAGGCAGGAATAGAGAGCGCTCTGATAAGTATAGCTTATTGTATATATTAATATCGATGAAAAAATATATATTTGTTTGCAACAGTTGAAATTTCAGAATTTCTTCCAGCAACAGTTCGTTTTTAATCAGCATAAGATGCATAAGAATGATAAATCCGACGAGTTTTTAGAATTTGTGAGATTTTTTAAGGAACTTCACTCTAAAAAGCAAGTGTTTGCCATTGGGAATACGCCCTTGACCAATTTGGCTTTGATTGCAGTGACCTGTGTTACAGTGACCTGTGCTACAGTGACATGTGTTTGGTTACAGTGGCCTGTGTGTTGGTTGCAGTGACCTTTGTTACAGTGACCTGTGTTACAGTGACCTGTGTTTGGTTACAGTGACCTGTGTATTGGTTGCAGTGACCTTTGTTACAGTGGCCTGTGTTTGGTTACAGTGACCTGTGTGTTGGTTGTAGTGACCTTTGTTACAGTGACCTATGTTACAGTGACATGTGTTTGGTTACAGTGACCTGTGTGTTGGTTGTAGTGACCTTTGTTACAGTGACCTGTGTTTGGTTACAGTGACCTGTGTGTTGGTTGCAGTGACCTTTGTTACAGTGGCCTGTGTTTGGGTACAGTGACCTGTGTGTTGGTTGTAGTGACCTTTGTTACAGTGACCTGTGTTTGGTTACAGTGACCTGTGTGTTGGTTGCAGTGACCTTTGTTACAGTGACCTGTGTTTGGTTACAGTGACCTGTGTGTTGGTTGCAGTGACCTTTGTTACAGTGACCTGTGTTTGGTTACAGTGACCTGTGTGTTGGTTGTAGTGACCTTTGTTACAGTGACCTGTGTTTGGTTACAGTGACCTGTGTTTGGTTACAGTGACCTGTGTGTTGGTTGCAGTGACCTTTGTTACAGTGACCTGTGTTTGGTTACAGTGACCTGTGTGTTGGTTGCAGTGACCTTTGTTACAGTGACCTGTTTGGTTACAGTGACCTGTGCTGACATTCGGTGCGGGGCCGGAGAGCTGTGTAACGAGCTGCCAGGTGGGCCCGACTGCGTGCCGGGTAAGTCGGTGGGCACATGCACTGACAGGCACACTGGCAGATACAGTGACAGACACACCGATAGATACAGTGACAGACAATCTGACACCCACCCACCCACCCGCCAGACTAACACACAGACGGACTAACACACGGACACACTAACACACGGACAGACTAACACACAAACAGACTAACACACTAACAGACACACAGACAGACTAACAGACAGATTAACATACACAGACAAACACACATACAGACTAACACACATACAGTCTAATACACTGACAGACTAACACAGACAAACACAGACAACCTAACACACAGAGCCTTGTAGCGGTTAAACGGGCATTCTTCAGGCGTCTGTATTCGGGGCTGGCTGGCATGTGACTGTCTGCTCTCCCGGCTCGCAGACCGGTCACCACCGGCCCAGAGGGCCACATTCACCTGCGCCCCGGGACGCGTCTGACCCGGCCGGTCAACGAGATGCAAACTTGGAGATGCCAAATTGCTACAAGCCTAACACACAGACAGACTAACAGACACACAGACATGCTAACACACAGACATGCTAACACAGACAGACACAGACATACTAACAGACAGACAGACAGACTAACAGACACACAGACATGCTAACACACAGACAGACTAACAGACACACAGACTAACACACATACAGACTAACAGACATACGGACCGGCCTTGATCTGGCCTGAGGTTTTCGTCTTTTGCATACATTAATGCGAATGCTGTGTTGACATGAATCGGTGCCCTTAACCCGCGCACTGCGCCGAACACCAACTGCAGGGGGGGGGGAGTTGATTTCCGCCCCCCCCCCCTGAGATCTCGATAACTACGCTATGTAGCGAGAAGCGGAAAATGGTATTTCATAGCTTGATACATGTTCTATCGAAAGTATTTCGGTGTTCTTTTAGGTCAGGTCAAAATTGAGGTCACCAGAGGTCATCAAAGGAAAAAAATCCAGTTTTTTCCTGTTTTAGGACATCGCTCCAGAAATTCCCATATATCTCAGAAACGATGCTCGTTAGACACAAACGGAAAAAGCAAACGCCAGCCAGTGAAATTTCCAATCGCTAATGTGTCCTCAGATTTGATCTCAGGTCAATATTTGAGGCTCCAGAGGTCAAAAAGAAAAAAAATGCAGTTTTTTGCTAAATCGTTAGTGCTAAATCGTGCTATTAACTTTGTACTTAATAAAGATAACGAAAAACGGGTTACGCCATTGTGTTTAACTTGTCAAGGCGCTTCGAATGATATACATGGTGACTTTGTTAAATCAACTTAAAAAATTGACCTCAGGTCAAGGTCAAGTGGTGACCCAAGTAGAGCATGTTGCATATGGGAAGACGTATCTGGACGAGACAAACACGTTGATGTATGTTTTACTTCTCTATCTGCATTATGTCTGGAGTTATTGACACAAAAGTGAGGGTGACCTCGCATGACCTCAAATGACCCAATAGGGGTCACTGAACAAAAATTACACTTGGATCATCAAGAATATCCTATAATAACATGATCCAGAAGTAATTGGACTAATATCATGCATATCCTTGAAATAGGAAGCATTTGTATATTTCCCTATTGACTTATTATGGGGAGGTTAAGAAATTGACCTGACCTTAAGTCACCGATATCAAAATTCCGAGATATACGAATAGTAAGTACTTATGCCCTCATGACATCCTGTAAGTTTCAAACTGATCAGTGAAAAACTCTGGCTTTGGCACAACTGCAAACGTTTTTGGAGGTGGGGTCACTTGACCTGGTCTGGTGACCTGACCTGAGATGACCTGACCCGAGGTTATTTTTTTTCAAAGTGTGCGCAATTGATGTCCTAACAGGTGTGTCAAAACCCGGCGGCGCTGCGCGCCGTCGTTTTTTCGCTATCTTTGAAAAACCTGAGGGGGGGCGGAAATCAACCCCCCTGCAGTGCGCGGGTTAATTATGATTTTGTGCTGAGTTCAGCGTTGTTTATAGTTTTATGTTGACTCATTTCTTCCAGACGTCCCCTCATGTAAGGGATTTTATTGTAAACGCGGCACCAACTGCTACATCCGGAACGGCTCTCCGATCTGTCTTTCAAACACATGCGAGATTCGCAACTGCAAGTTTGGTCTGACCTGCATCGACACGCCTAATGGAGCCCTCTGCAGACGAGGACGGAGTAAGTTGTGGGATGTCATTTTAACACGTCCAATGGAGCCCTCTGCAGACGAGGACAGTGTTCGTTGAGGAACGTTATTGTAACACATCAAGGACGCTTCTTAAGACGTGACTCGCAAGCAATTGAGCTAGCATTGCTGTCTAGACAGTGGCGTAGCCAAGGGGGGGGGGGGGGGGGGGCAAAGGGGCCATGCCCCCCCCCCCCCTGGAGGCCAGGCGGGCCCCTCTGGCGACCGAGCGAGGGCCCCAGTGTTTTGGATGGTGTCAGGTGCCCGCAAAACGCCTTATGTCGCATAAAGAACGTCCACGAACAAATCTAACACGAATAAATAACAGCATTTAAGAGCTGGTATTTATTCCGAGGGCCCCTCAGGCCTTCCCAGGGCCTCCAATTCCTTTCGAGGGCCCCTCAGACATTTCGAGGGCCCCCTCAGGCATTTCGAGGGCCCCTCAGGCCAGGCACGTAGCCAGGATTTCGTCCAGGGGGGGGGGGCGGCGCCTCGAAAGGGCCCCTTCCCGAGCGTTAACCCCCCAAAAGGATATGAAAAACTCTACGGATTTCGGCCACTTTATTTTGTGAGGTTCAACTTTCCAGGGGCCCTCTGATCTGTACAGGGGCCCTCTGGTCTGTCCAGGGCCCTCTGGTCTGTCCAGGGGCCCTCTGGTCTGCTCAGGGGCCCTTCCGAGCTGGCCAGGGACTCCACTTGCTGCTTTTTCACCCTGCCGACATCCTCAGGGGCCTCTCCGACCTGCCCAGGGGTCCTTCTGTGCTGGCCAGAGGCCCATTCGACGTAATCAGTGGCCATCTGACCTGCTCAGGGACCCTTTCGGTCTGGCCAGGGGCCCCTTTGACATGCACAGGGGCCCTTTGAACTTCCCAAGGGCCCTCTGGTCTGCCCAGGAGCCCTCCAGCCTTCTAAGGGGCCCTTCCAACCTGGCAAGAGACTGCGCTTTCTGTTGTGTCGCCTTGTCAACATGCTCAGAGGGCCCTTCGACCTGCCCTGGGGCCCCTCCGTGCTGACTAGGAGCCCATTCGGCATGTTCAGGGGCCCTTTTGGTCTGGTCAGGGGCCCCTCTGACATGCACAGGGGCCCTTTTAACTTCCCAGAGGCCCTCTGGTGCTGGTCTGTCCAGGGGCCCTCCAGCCTGTTCAGGGGGTCCTTAAGACCTGGCAAGGGACTGCACTGGCTGCTTTGTCGCCCTGCCGACATGCTCAGGGGCCTCTCCGACCTTCCCAGGGGTCCCTCTGTGCTGGCTCGGTGCTCATTCGACGTGTTCAGGGGCCCTTTGACCCGCTCAGTGGCCCTTTCGGCTTGTACAGGGGCCCTTCTGACATGTACAGGGCTCTGCTGAACGTCCAAGGGCCCTCGTGGTCTTTCAGAAAGGGCCCTGGTGCCCCTAAAGAACCTCTGAAATGCTCTAAACTCTTAAAGACCACGCTTCGCGTAGTCCATGAGCGTGGTCTCGTCGGCCCTTTTCGGTGCGCTGCGCACTGCGCGCCCGAAAAGGGCCCGCCGGGCCTCCAGGACGGGGGGGGCGGGTAGCCTCCCCCCCCCCCCTTTGCTACGTGCCTGCCTCAGGCCTACCGAGGTAATGTTATCGACTTTTAAGCGTTGGTTACAAAATGATCTGTCCGACCTCCTATTTCCCTAAATATGGCAGCATTTGGTAGCATAGCCAACGAGCTACAATAACAGCGGATTTCGCTTGCTTATGCATTGATAGCTGATTTAAAACAAACTTCCTTAGATAAACTTGCTTAGATTTTCTTATCAGGAAATGTGTACATTTTGTGCTGATTTCAGGCGGTTTAATGGGTTTGATGGGATATAAATTTGTACCCCCAAACTCGAACCCTAGATCCGCCAGTGTGTGGGCCCCCAATTGGCTACGAGGGCCCCTCTGATCCCGTTTGCCCCCCCCCCCCCCCTGGCCGAAATCCTGGCTACGCCCCTGTGTCTAGATGATATATATATATATATATATATATATATATATATATATATATATATATATATATATATATATATATATGTATATATATCAAACAAATAATCCAGTGCTCGATCGATGATTCGGTCCCATAAAATGATTGAGAATGACATATCTCACGAAACCTGATCTTTTCTCCACAGAGACTCTCGGCTGCTCCGGCAAGTATTGTCCCGATAACTCCAAGTGCATCGATACGGCTGAAGAAGGGGCCCACTGCGTCAAAATATAGAAAGGGCAGACTCACGCCACAGATGAAGCGCCACTCACGCCACTCACGCCAGACTCACGCCACCTCTGGAAAATCATTAGTCGACGTTATATAACGAACATGCAAATACGATATCATAGTTATTGTAAACTTGTAGTGAATAATAATAATATGATTAAGGGAAGTATTGATTTTCTAGGTTTAAGATGTCACTTGACGGCAGTCTTCAAGGCAGAATGGATTTTGTTGTGTAATGTGAGCCTCTCCCTCGACTGCATTGTGGGGATATTCTCAATCGCAACGCTAGGTGTAAGTCGATCGTGGCTTGTGTAAATACACGTTTGACACTGGTACCCGATGGTGATGACTTACGAATGAGGTTACCTCATACCTATGCCACAGAGTTACAATGCGGCGCATGGCAGTGTGCCATGGGAGCAGTATCCGTATGTTGTCTTTGTCGGTTTTAATCCCACTGGCTTTGTTGTGATGGCGGCGGGATGTGGCTTAAACTTATTAGCTAATCACTTCCAAACAGAGAATGGCTGGCAACTGAAAAAACGCCGTTGTTTTACCAAAATGTTTAAGAGCAACAACTTCTCCAGAACGCAACAATGACATGAGGTCAACTGTAACATAACTTTGCACACATCACGTTCATTTGTGTTCTTCAATTTTCTTCTCCAGAACGTATTAATGACATCAGGTCAAATGTGACAACTTTGCACACATCACGTTCAATTTTCTCTTTTTTTCGCTAATCGATATTTTTTAGTTCTGGAGATAAAGACAGTTTTGTGAAGGACGCACATATGGCCGAAATTTGGACTTCAGTGACTTCTGGTGACCCCAATATTAACCTGACCTAAAAGATACTGAAATTCTTTCGATGGGCATGGTGCCTGGGCGTTTCGGACAGCTAAAGACGTTTGGCTTCATCGAAATATGTAAAAGTGTAGGACACTTATCAGCTTCATTTAAAGTTGGTTGTCAATTCTCTTTAAAACATGTATATTATTCATGCTAGATGGAGATCCAGGACAAACATCGATATGGCACCTAACTTCCAAAGGCCATATTTATATCAATAATTGTATTGGCATTGATAAGTTGCATGCTCGTTCATAAAACGTCACACGACAGTTGGTAATACAATATAAGTACGTGGTAAAAACAGCCAGGTGTCTATTGTCAAGATTCAACGTATCTTGGAAAACACATACACAATAAACAAAACAAAAAACAAGAATATAATGGGCATTTCTTACTGAAATAAGATCGCACTTCATTTGACAGGAACATCGGAGCACTGCACGATGCAACCTTTCAATGATCCTGCACATGTTGCGTTTACCAAGCGACGTGCTGATAGTCACTGTAACAAGGTTCGCTGCCTGGCATTTCTTCGTGTTCGAGTTTGAAACATTTTGTATCCCCTGTTATATGTCCTGCCGCTTAGCAGTAACACCATAGAACCTGTGGAAGAAACATGTAATGTCAGGGAAATATTTACTAATTTGTCCAACAAGAAAATGTTGAAGCAAAGAAGAGCATATATGCTGTTTTTTGCATTACTACCTCGTTTACCGGAGATGTAAACGGCAATAGACTACAAACACGGCACACCGCTTTAAATATTGTTTAGATAATGCAGCAATGATAACAACGCAATCAACTACACCTTTCAACCATTGGTCGTAGTGATTATTTCCATGACTTCTTGGAAATCCTTAAAGGAAAAGGTATTACGATCTTTTGTTTTATTCCACTATATTGAGAGAAAAAGCACGTTTGCTTACCATAGCGGTTCTCATAATTTAGATGATCTTGCAAATCGCTCCGTCCTTGCCTGTCTCGCAACTGGAGTTGGATGGGCAGTACTTTTGTTTGCAGCCTTTCGTCTCTGAGGAAAAATGGGCGTGTTGTCAGTTATGTTCGGTGCTCTGGACTAGCATCGGTGTCACTGTTCCTACTTCTGGAGCAAGAGATCCACACCATCTACCAATGTCACTGGTTTACTATTAACATCATTCATCAACTTCAACAACTGACTACTCCTTTCTGCAAAGGGTCACAATAGCGTCCATCAACTTACTCTGTCCTCGCCTGCAGAGAGCTCCATTGGGCGTGTCAATGCAGGTCAGACCAAACTTGCATTCGCGGACCTCGCATGTGTTGGGAAGACAGACGGGAGAGCCGCTACGGATATAGCAGTTGGTGCCGCGGTGACAGAAGAAGCCCTCACAGGACGGCACGTCTGCAGAACGATGGGAATGAGTCAGTGTTTAACACCGTAAAATATGGATAAAATATGGATATCGAATCTCATCGTACGTATATTTTGTTGGAGAATATATCTGATATCTTGAGCTCGATTTTATGATCATCATGACGCGAAATCTCCCCTCAATAACCTGATTGAATTGTAAGTCCTTAAAACACAGGTTTCATGTTTTCGCATCACTACTCATCCCGTGATTTTGGGTGATATTGATACGTCCATTGCTGTCCCGTGCGACTGCGTGATAGCTAGCTGGGCAGCTTCAGTGTTAAATACTCGGCATTACCACACTTCGAATGACATCGCGGCCAGCTCTGGTCATTGTCACACCACTGAAGACCAGTACAGTGGCCAGTCGGAGTCGGGTCCTGAATCTCCACCTAAGTTGGCTACATACCTGGTACACAGTCGGGACCGTCCGGAGTGTCGTTGCACATTTCGCCGGCAGAACACTTGATGTCAGCGCAGCTCTCTGCAGACAAACGTACAATCAGCCACGGAACACATACAATCAGCAGCCACGGAACACATACCATCAGCCACGGAACACATACAATCAGCCACGGAACACATACCATCAGCCACGGAACACATACCATCAGCCACGGAACACATACAATCAGCCACGGAACACATACAATCAGCCACGGAACACATACAATCAGCCACGGAACACACACAATCAGCCACGGAACACATACAATCAGCCACGGAACACACACAATCAGCCACGGAACACATACAATCAGCCACGGAACACATACCATCAGCCACGGAACACATACCATCAGCCACGGAACACATACAATCAGCCACGGAACACATACAATCAGCAGCCACGGAACACATACAATCAGCAGCCACGGAACACACACAATCAGCCACGGAACACACACAATCAGCAGCCACGGAACACATACCATCAGCCACGGAACACATACCATCAGCCACGGAACACATACAATCAGCCACGGAACACACACAATCAGCTACGGAACACATACAATCAGCCACGGAACACACACAATCAGCCACGGAACACATACAATCAGCCACGGAACACATACAATCAGCCACGGAACACATACAATCAGCAGCCACGGAACACATACAATCAGCAGCCACGGAACACACAAAATCAGCAGCCACGGAACACATACCATCAGCCACGGAACACATACCATCAGCCACGGAACACATACAATCAGCCACGGAACACACACAATCAGCAGCCACGGAACACATACAATCAGCCACGGAACACATACAATCAGCCACGGAACACATACAATCAGCCACGGAACACATACCATCAGCCACGGAACAGCACACCGCCTACAGACATCTGCATAAGCCCCGTGCTTCCCTGATACCGTGACAGGCTGATCTACTGCACAGAACAGGCCTGCGCTCTCTGAAATTGCAGTTTTTAACCTAACAACAAACAAAAAAGTACATTTTCCGGGTACAAGTTGTACACAATGTTTGTACATTTTCCGGGTACAAGCTGTACACATATTGTTACAGACTAATAATAAATTGTCAAACTTCAAAGGTTGCTTGAATAATAACCGTTTATGAGTACTTCAGATGCTGTCTTAATTATAATAGAGAAAAAAAGTCAAATACTATCGGCTGATGCCTGATAATATTTCCCCTGTATGCACGGTATTTCAGATTTATTTACGCACGAAGTACTCACTTCGTTTGCAGACAGGACCGGCGGGCGTGTCTTCGCACCTCTCGCTGTTTTTGCACTTCGTAGTTTTACACGAGGGAGCCTCTGTAAGGGTGATATGTATAATGTAAAGTGTGTTCAGAAACAACAATATTATTCGTGAGACACATTTTGTTACATGCAAAATTACGACTTCTCCACACATTATTGAACTTGGCGAAGTTTTAGTGAAAATGGTTTAATCAGTCCAGATAATAAGCAGATATCACGAACGATTACGGCAGATTCGGCATCACGAACATCCGACCAAATGACTGGCGGTGAACGATCATCGATCGTATATAGCTGGTAACACATACTCTTACCTGGAACGCAGACATAACAAGTTTGTATCTCACAGACTTCATTGGTTCCACATTTCTTGTTGCAAGCTGTAACAGGAAAGAAAGAAACCACGTTACATTTTTAACAATAATTTTACTAAACAAAAATGAATTACATAACTTTTAAAAAAATTGTCATCGGGTCATTGGCAGAAGAAGTAAGCAAGCCCATGTGAGATATAATGCACGTGCCGACTCACTCTGAGGTTCGTATCCGGCGGGTTTCCTCCTAAACTCGCCGCTGACGGTGGCAACGGCCAGCATTATAATGACAGCACGGTAGAGCATCATGGCGCTGGGGTAATCGCTGGTCGAGGGAGAGGGAGAGAGGGGGAGCGGCAGTGGGAGCTGTGGTGTCAGGTGGAGCTGGCTCAACTTCTGACCGATCGTCGACGGTTATATATCCTGGCCAGCGGGCCTGCGGCGGTGGGGTATTGCTGCGCACGTGCGTCACACACGTGCGCTGCGACCGGGCCTCGGCCGCCGCCAACCGGTTTCTTAGCAGTACGATGGATGAGGAATCCAACTAGCGTGAGCAGCCTGTGCAGTGCCTGGAACGAGACAATACAACACGTGGGTAGTTTCAGCTAATTGAGCTGTACAAGTGTATGCACAGTCTCTCTTGAAAGTATCTATGCACTGTACAGTCTCTTGGATCTCTTGACCGTGGATAGATACTTGCAAGAGAGACTGTACACTGTACAGTCTCTCTTGAAAGTATCTATCCACGGTCAAGAGATCCAAGAGAGACTGTACAGTGCATATACACTTTCAAGAGAGACTGTACAATGCACATATTTGATATTACCATGATGTACGATAAATGAAAACTCGAGAGAATGGCGTGCATTGCCTGGG
Source organism: Chirona hameri (assembly GCA_036785665.1). Taxonomy (NCBI): domain Eukaryota; kingdom Metazoa; phylum Arthropoda; class Thecostraca; order Balanomorpha; family Balanidae; genus Chirona; species Chirona hameri. Next base: position 29,684 of record JAXIVJ010003522.1, read on the forward strand.
TTGTGACATTATAACACGTCCGCACCGGCATTCGGGATGCTAGCTTCTTAAAGCGAAATATTGACCTTTTTATTTTTTTCTTATACATCATCATCATACAAAATATTGTTTCTACGAAATACCAAAGGCGACCAAAGTGAAGAGCAATTTTCAAACACTTTATGAATTGACAAATGATGTTTGATTTATCCAAATACACAGTAACGTTAGACAAGGTATATTTAGAGTTATTGAGGAATTATATTCAAAGATAAAGTAATAACGGGCAAGAAAAGCATTTAAGAACCCCAAAAATGTGCCAAGTACTTCCCAATACAGTTGTTTTCAGCGTGGAACACAGAACGCCTAAGCGTTTTCAATATTGAAATAACTTCGGTTAGATATATTTAAATGCTTAACCCACGCCTCCTGGGGTACATATTCAGCCGAATACACCCTGCCGGTGGGAGCGGGGGGGAAGATTCTGCCCCCCCCCCCCCCCCCCTAAGACCTCGGGTCCAATAAGAGCCACAATAACGTAATTTGTAGGATAGAGAGGTGCTATGCTGTTCTCTGTTTTGTGAAAATTTAATGACCCTAGGTTAATATTTGCAAGGTCAAATAAAGTCAAATATGCTAAATTGTGCTTGTTATGCGCTCCTTGGCTTGACATTGTTATGCATATGGAACGCAGTGATTGCATGTCCATTAATATAAATACTCCCAAAATGAGTTTAATGATTTGTTGGAAAGTGTAATGATACAGTAGGTACGATAGAAGTTGCATTTGACCTCAGATCATTTACATATGAACGTTTCACTGTGGTCATTTGGGATAAATTTTGATGTTTTTTACTTGGATGGCCTATAACTCAAGAAGTGTTTGTCCGATTTGTATTTGTATTACTTTAACCCGGCATTGGCTGGGGTCTCAGCCGAACGCCAATGGCTGGGGGGGGGGGGGGGGGTCGCCCCTCCCCCTGGTTATCTTCCGAATAAATAACCGCAGCGAGACGCGCAAGGCGGCAATCGAAAGCTCTCAATGAGACGCATCCAAAGCAGACACGATTTTTTTTCTCTCTCAAAATAAGGTCACGTCAGGTCACGGTCAGGTCAAAGATCAAATTGAGATATTTGAGTTTTTGGGTCATACTTTCCATCCAAAGCCTTATATTGCGACTATTATCACACAAAGTGCTCTCAAATGGATAATACATAAAGCGCATAAGCCAAAGTGAAATTGTAAGCAAAGGTCAAGGTCATGTCACAACAGGTCACAGGTCTACGAAAGCCTTGCGACACATGTTTTATGGGTTATTTTACACCTACAATTCGATAGTAGCAGTCATTTTCACAATCTGCCACCATATAAGGTCAAGGTCAGGTGAAATAAGGTCAAAATTTGAAATTGATAAATATAAATAAACAAAGGCATGTGTCAGTTTTGAGATCAGTTTTGTCTCAGAAATACAATGTTGGCATTGATTTGTTTGTATCTCGTCATTAAAAGCCAAAAAAAACACAATTTCACAATATGACGTCATGAGTTACTCATACTTAGGGAGCGATAAGTCAGGCAAAAATAAAGATATTACTTTTCAATTTAGTTTGGGTATTGTCAACATGAGGTTCTTCAACATATCTTCCGTTTTTTTAAATGTTTGAAAATGTAGATTTGGAGGGCATTTTATAAAAAAAAAGTTTATATTTGTAATTTGTGGGGTTAAAAAACCAACATTTGCAAAAATCCGAGTCGGACATTTTGTAGCCCTTGCTATTTTCTATCTTTTGACGTTTTTCGATTGCATGTTGCTTCAAATATAGCATTTTTACGGCCTGCTGAAGTTTAGTGGATTCTTGTGTCAAACTCGTGTGTAATGACGTCAATAAATTCGCTATATTTCGTGAGACAAATTTACGAAATTTCTTCATTTTCGCAAAGAAGACGTATAATTGATGTAGGAGAAGGTATAGAAAGTTTCACGTCGATATCGCTATTAGTTTTTGAGCTATTGCGAAAGTTCGTTAGTGGGGGGGGGGGGCGAAAAACGTCCCCCCCCCCCCAACCAATGGCGGGTTAAACGGCGCGCCATTCATTTATTAGCAGGCTGCAGGTACACAATAAATGATGCATATCGACCAGTAAAATTATGATATATTGACACAAAGCAGGAGGGGTGGGTGGATTTCGCTCCCCCCCCCCCCCCCCCCCCCCCCCCCAGTGCGCGTGTTAAGGGGAAACAATGAACCTTTTCCCCAAAAATTCGCTTGTACTTGAAACTGGAAGAAATAAACTTCTATGTACATCCATTCACATTAAACATTCAAATGTCAATTTTCTCTAACCGAAGTTGTTTTAATTTGAAATCAGCAAGCGCTCCACGCTCAAATTCCAAGGTTCCACCCGCGCCCCGGTGGGCCTCTGAGACAACTTTGCCCTGGTGAGGAGGGGGGATCAAAATGACCCCCAACCATACTAACACGAAAACTAAAAGAGCTAGAAGGACTCAGAAACAAGCGTTCGAATGCTCTCGAGAAGGATATTCGAGGTTATTGCAGGTACTTTTTAGCTCAGGTCAATACTGAGATCACACCAGACGCCATTAAATGTCAAATTTTCCAAGTTTAGGACTTTGCTGCAGAAACCCCACATATCTCGGGAACTATGATACCTAGGAACAAACGGAAAACAGCAATCGAAAGGTCATGAAAAATGCAATCGCCAATGTTGTTCTCAAATTTTAGCTAAGGTCAATAGTTTAGGCTCTTGAGGTCACCAAATGTCACGACATTTTCCTCCAAAACGTTTTTCGTGAATAACTTTTTTTATCAGTTAAACATAGGGCAATAACTGCAACACCATCGTCTTGGCCTCGTCAAGACGTTTTGAAATTGATTAATGGTGACTTGAATAGGTAACTTCAAAATGGTCATTTGTCAGGTCAAGGTCATTTGGTGTCCCAGGTCTTGTTGCATATAAGTCTTGAGGCAAACACAGTGGTATAATGTTCACGTCTATATTTGTATTATATCCAGAGTTGTTGGCACAAAAGTACTGGTGACCTGACATGACCTCAGCTGACCTTGCAGAGGTCACCAAGCAACAATTGCACCTGGTTCATCAAGAATGAGGTAAAATAACATGATTCTCAAATAATTGGCCTGATCTAATGTATATTTTCTGAATAGGAAGCATTTGTATACTTTCCCATTTACTTATAATGGGGAGGTCATGAAAGCTACCTGACCTTAGGTCACTGATATACAAAAAGAATCCGAGATATACGAATTGTAGGTACTTATGACCCTAGTTTGTGTACCTTCGCCCATAAATGGTTCATCCCGCGGGCGATGATGTCAAATAAATAAATATAATAAATAAATAAATACAATCCTGTAGGTTTCAAATTTATCGGACAAACACTGTAGCTTTGGCATGACCACAAACATTTTTGGAGATAAGGTCACTTGAAGTGACCTGGTGACTTGACCTGAGATGACCTGAGGTCAAACGTCCACACAATGTGGGTAATTGACGCCCAAACAGCTGTGCCAAATTTGTCGGCGCTGCGCGCCGCCGTTTCCCCGCTATTTCCGAGAGAAAAAAACTCAGGGGGTGGTCAAAATTACCCCCTCACCAGGGCGAGGTGAGGTTAAGTAGGTATCGGACGCTGCACTGGCGAGGGTTAACCCTCATCAGGGCGAGGGTTGACCCTCGCCAGTGCAGCGTCCGATACCTACGTGACCGTGCAGGGGGGAGGGGGAGTACGAACCCCTCTGGCGTTTCGCCCCTAATTGAGCTAGAGCTACGATTCAAAGACGAGGGTGTTGTTTGTTATGAGAGGAAACCGTTGGCAACCGATTTTAAGGTCATGGGTCATTAGGTGACCTCTGAGGTCATGTCAATGACCCGGATGTCATCAAGTCGTGCAAGTCGAGCATATTGAATTATAATCGAGCTAGAATCGTGAATGAGCATATCATTATGCAAAATGGGTGCCACATTTGAAATCAGCGTCACAAAATGTCCTAGAAACTACCAGAGTCCAAAAAGATCATATCAGGTCATCGGAGGTCAGTGACCTCCGTTGACCTCTGAAAGAGTCAACCGATGCCACGATATCAGTGGAAACCATAAATAAATGTCACCTGTTAACACCTGTGCATATGCTCCTGAATAATAAACACTCGGAAACTGCATCGATACTACGGGACGCCAGTTGCGCCTGACATGACCTTGAGAAACAGGTCATAGGTCACGGGTCATGGGGATTAGAAGTTCGAAATTTCCAGAGTATTCAAAAGTAGGGTACTGAAAGTTGCATCGCAATCGATCGATAAAAACGCGAGTTATTCCAAAAAAAACGAAGGGGTGGCATCCACACCCCCCCCCCCCCTACACTGGCGAAAGTTTTACGTCATTTCATCATTTCAATTTAACCTTCGCCTTGGTGGAGGGTCATTTTGACCTCTCCCCCCAAAAAATATTTTTCAGCAATTGTGACAAAGCGGCGTCGCGAAGCACCGCAAAATTTGGCACAGCTGGTCGGACATTATTTACCCACATTGTGTAAACATATTAACTTCGGATCTTTTCAGGTCAAGTCACCAGATCACGTAAAGTGACCTTACTTCCAAAAATGTTTATGGTCATGATAAAGCCAGAGGGTTTGACCAAACCATTTGAAACTCACAGAAGTTAACCCGCGCCGTGCCGGGAGGGGGGGGGTGTTTAGACGCCCCCCCCCCCCTCAGGTTTTTCGAGGATAGCCAAAAACGGCGGTGTGCAGCGCCGCCGTTTTTGGCACAGGTGTTCGGGAATCAATTACACACATAGTGTAAAATTCTTGACCTCAGGTCATTTCAGGTCAGGTCACCAGGCCAGGTCACGTAACCCCACATCCAAAAAAGTTTCCGGTCGTACCACAGCCACAGTTTTTGGCGGATCGATTTCGTACTTACAGGATTGCATAAGGTCATAGGTATCTAAAAATATTTTATCTCGGATTTTTTTATATCGGTGACCTAAGGTCGGGCCAATTTCGTGACCTCCGCATTATAAGTCAATGGGGAAATATACAAATGCCTCCTATTCTGAGGATACCCATGGTATCAGCCCAATTCCTTCTGGATCATGTTATCATAAGCCTTATTGAAGACCCTGGTGCAATTTTTGTTCAGGGACTCCTACAAGGTCAGCCGAGGTTATCCAAGACCACCAACATTTTTTTTTGTCAATACCTGAAGATAAAATCAAGATAGAGAAGTGAAACAGGCACCAATGTATTTGTCTCGGCGAGGAACGTCTTCAATGTGCAACATGACCTAATTGGGTCACCACTTGACTTTGACCTGATGTCAAATTTCTAAGTTGACTTAATCTGGTCATCATGAATATGATTCGAAGCACCTTGACGAGACAAACACGATGGCGTCAAAATTATTGCCTTATCGTTATAAGATAAACAGTTATTAGTGAACAAAACAGTCTTGGCAAAAATAGCCTTTTTGACATTTGATGACCTCTCTGGAGCCTAAACTATTAAACTTAGCTATTTTTTTAGGAGCAATGGGCCAGTATTTGTCAATAGCTTTCGATTTTTTTTACGTTTGTTCCTAGCTATCATAGTTCCCAAGGTATTTGGGGTTTTCTGGAGCAAAGTCCTGAAACTTGAAAATCTGCGAAGCTGCGGCACTGCGAAGGTGGCGCCGAAATTCGAATGTATCGCTTTGTGTATATCGATGACCTAAGGTTGGTTCAATTTCGTGACCTCTCCATTATAAGTGAATAATTTAATAGGAAAATATACAAATGCTTCGTATGCAGTAGATATACATTATATCCCGCTAATTCTTTCAGGATCGTGTCTTTTTGCCTCATTATTGATGACCCAGGTGTAAATGCTGGTCAGTGACCTCTGCAAGGTTAGCTGAGGTCATCTGAGGTAACCAACACTTTTTGCTAAATACTCTTGATAAAAAAGGTTAGAGACGTGCAACCGACACCACTATGCTTGTCTCTTCGAGACGGTCTCCCCATATGTAGCATGACCTATCCGGAGCCTTGTTCACGACCTCCTGCTGACGGGCTGCCCACGTCTCCCCAAAACGGCAGCACACACCAATCTACGTCATCGCCGGCGATTACTACTTGAACACAAATGTTGTCGATTCACGATACATATATGGCGTACTTGCTACGATAAATTTGCTCCTACAGCTAGGTAGCAGAGCTTATGGTACCTAATACCAACACATGTTGAGCTACAGCTAAGTAGCAGAGCTTATGGTACCTAATACCAACATAAACAGTAAACTAAAATTATCGCAGACTTACTCCATATCCATCTTCGCTTCTTCAAGCTTTTCGCTTTGAGATCGTCGGATCGTCGGTAGCAGAGCTTATGGTACCTAATACCAACATAAACAGTAAACTAAAATTATCGCAGACTTACTCCATATCCATATTCGCTTCTTCAAGCTTTTCGCTTGGAGATCGTCGGTTGTTTATCGACGCTTCACGTTTGGAAATTGCCGCGTGCGCCAATTTGTGTTACCTGCTGCCCGGCTGACGCGTTTTTCCGGCAGCAGCGACAGCAGGAGGCAGCAGAAGTATGACGTCATACACCGTACCCCTCCCCACATCCCATTCCCCCACTGGTCCACGCTGATTGGTCGATACCAGAGTTCGCCATGGGCTGGGCTGGCCCTATGGGCCATGGGCTGGGCCTGGGCTGGGCCTGGGCCGGGCCTCAACTTTAAGGAAATTACTGGGCTCTGGATGGGCCTGGGCCTGACAATTTTGAAATAATGCGCGTGTCGCACAAGCTGAGGTCAGAGCTCAAAAATATTTTAACCGGCAGTTCACTTACACAGCAACACACTGTTGCTGTGGCTGTGGATTTTTTTTTTTGGTTAGCATAGTTGGTTAATTGTTTCACATCTATAGTACACAAGTAAATATGCTATATGCTAGGATAATTATTGCAAATTTTGTGAAAATAATGATATACTTAATCTGAACGGGCCGGACCGGGCCTGGGCCTCATATTATGAATTTGACCGGGCCTGGTCTGGGCCTGGGCTTGGTGTTCATGGGCCTGGGCCGGGCTGGGATGGGGGTTGGTGGGCCCGTGACGAACACTGGTCGATACGTTTTGACAGCAGTAGGCAGCAGCAGTCAGCCCGTCAGCAAGCGTCGTGAACAAGGCTCATGTCACTAAATTAACTTGACCTGAGGTCAAATCTTAAACTTGACCTAATTAGGACATCGTGAATATGGCTCGAAGCGCCGTAACGAGGCAAACACGATGGCGATAAAATAATTACCGTATCTTCATTAGGTAAAAAAATATGCAAGACAAATATGCTTTGGAAGAAAATGCCTGCATGATCTTTGTTGACCTCTGGAGCCTAACCTATTAACCCTATTCCCTGCGGGCGGCCAGAATTACGTTAACCTGCGGGGGGGCAGATTCTGCCCCCCCCCCCCCCCACCAGAGATCTCGAGAACCGCTCGGTCGATTTCGATGGGGAAACGCCATTCGATTCGTCATGACAAGATCTCTCTTTAAGGACCCCTAAATTTGTGTTTTTTTTCAAAAATGGGGGCCAGGGGGCAAAAAATCCGAAAATTTTGCGTTTTTTTTAAAGATCATTGCAGCCATGTGGCTCGACTGATGTCCATGCTCCAAACGTTTTTGAGCTTCAAATGTACTAGTATTTAATATATCAAAAGACAAAAACAAAATAAAAATCATAGGCGTATTCAGGGAATGTAAAATGGGGGGATTTTCTGGAGAGAAAAAATATGTGCTGTTCGTGGTTGTTTGGGACGACATGAACGTCACATGTGGGCATTATATGCTGTAATTTGTTAAATTTGATATATTGCGGATAGGCAGATCCAGGAAAAACATGGGGGAACAATGCGCGTAACGCTTTTATCATCTTACTAATTTGAATTTGGACCTAATTTGAGGGTGGGTATCACCTCCCATTTTTGTTATATTCTGAGTGCGCCTCTGCCCCAAAAATATGTACAATCCTAGTATCTATGATGCATATTGCATTGAAATTGTTTCTGACGCATTTATTGCACTGCAAACCACGAAGGAAGTATGCGACGCAAAACCGCATTCGTAACACCCTCCCCAAAACAAGAGCCTGGAACCGCCTCTGCTGGACTGATTTTGTTCAAAATTTTGACACAACACGCGTCATTCAATTTTAAGAAAAGTCACAAAGTTTCAGGACGCTAGGCCTAACGGTTTAGAAGCGGCAAGTGAAAAACCACCGGGAGGGGCAGAATCTGCCCCACGCAGGGAATAGGGTTAACCTGAGCTAACATTTGATGACACCTTGTGGTTGTACTTTCCAAGAGTTTTCCACCGATTTCTTTCCGTTCTTTCCTAGCTATTCTAGTTCTCGTGATATTTGGGGTCTCTGGAGCAAAGTTATAAACTTTGAAAATTTGACCTTTGATGATCACTGGTGACCTCAATATTGACCTGAGGCCAGTTTTACCCAAACATAATCACCGCACGCAGAAAAAAAAATAACCGCCGCTAAAAAAAAACTGCGGACATGAGCCGGGTTTCACCAACGAAAAAAAACTGACGGCGCCGGCTGTTATTTTTTATAGACGCAAACAGCTGATATTGATGACGTCACACACCAATAACGATACGGTTACGATATAACGCTAATCTGCTGACAGACAAGTTTCAGCAGCAGAAATAGCTGTGTCCGATTGGTCAAAATACCTCTGTCGGCAACGCCGGCGCTAGCGAAACACGGTATTGTTTTGATAGATTGTTTACACATCTACATTGAACTTGAACTTTTAATTCTTAGTAAATTAATATTTAAAGGCTTATAACATAAATGTAAAGGAAATGTAAACCCAGTGGAGTGTTGGTGATTGTGTTTGTAGAGGCTTATAAGTGATGTGTTGTTGATTTTGTGTTGAGTAGGTCAAGCACGTATATCATTGGTTTCATTGTCATTGGAAATTCAATGAAAATCATTGGAAATTAGTTGCAACTCATCGCTCACATAACATTGGTGTAGGAGAATGTGCAATAGAAGAGAACTTTGGATTTCTTCCACAAAACAAATATGTAAGTACCTACCTACATTCCCCACCATCTTGTAGACATTCAAAGATAACCCATTTTCCAGTCTGCAATAATATTACTGTCAGCTGACTTCTCTTCTTCTGGGGGACCTCAAGAACATCATACACTGGTGAGTTGAATTACTGAACTAATACCAGTACTTCATCATTTCACCCCAATTGCAGACAGTTTTAGGGTTAAATAATATTCTAAGCATAGCCATGTGTAGGTACCAACGTCAGTTCACACACTGGCTGACAGTCTGCTCAATGATTGCAACATTTTATTTGGACAAATGCTAACAGAGGTTATCATTTGTGTCTTTAAGGATATGCTGCATCCTCCAGTTTCCACACTCCACCATGATGGACGGTGACGCGGCATGGCGTTGGCGCAGTACCATTTCTGGCTTCCGCACAAGCCTGAAGAGCGGGAACATCTTCTATTTGAAGCTGTGATGGTGGTGCACAGGCCTGTTTCTACTAGATGGACAGGGTTTGCTTGCCTTGTTCAGTGAGGTCCCATTTCCTATGGATGCCTGTGTAAAGACTGGGTGTGGAGGATTTGATGCAAGGTCATGCTGATTGTGATGCAAATTTATCTGTAGTTTTAGGGTTTATACTTTATAGTCCCTAAGGGTTATAGTTCAATGCAGTCAATACAATTTATTCCTTGGGCATGTCTTTCTGCTATACTACGTCAGTAACGGATGATCTGAAGCTCATGACCTCTCAGCAAGTTGATTGGTAGATGGTGATAAACGAGGTCAACGTACAGACAATACATTGATATGATTGATGTTGATGTTGTTTATAATTACTATGCTTCACAGAACCAGATTTTCTCTCAGGAAACTAACACAATCACATTATCTATATTGTATTTCTCTTGAGGATGATTAGCACTATTTTATTTCATGATCATCAAATGTCACATGCACAGTTATGAACAAGGTTAAAGGGAATGTTTCATCTTCCTGAAAGTTGTCAAATATATGCTGGCTGTAGTCAAAACTATGAATAAGTGCTGCTGAAAACGATGATGATATTTTTTGTCTTGTTAAGTCACTTAACTTTATACAAATTAAATTGGTTAGAGCTGCTGCGAGGAACATTATTCTTATGATTAAAACCATTAGGGTTGATGACCTTAACCTCGATGTATCAAAACGTTAAATTACCGATAGACTGTATTGATATTTCGGCCACAGGCCTTTGTCAAAATTACATATGAGTGAATACCATATGTAATTCACCAATACCATATGTATTCACTCATATGTAATTTTGACAAAGGCCTGTGGCCGAAATATCAATACAGTCTATCGGTAATTTAACGTTTTGATACATCGAGGTTAAGGTCATCAACCCTAATGGTTTTAATTATACAAATTAAGCGTAAATTTGGGATGATGTCATTATTGAACCATAGACTGCGCTGCTTGGCTGACAAAGTGGGATTGGCAGAAAAAGTTGGTGTCAGCCAATCAGCGGCGGCACTGGCCTAGACCCCATTTTGCAACTATAAATTGAATTGCTTAAAAACCGCTGTTTCAGGGAAAATGGCCTTAGTATTTTCAACATTTCAATAACGGCCAAAGATAATGGCTATCTCAGTACAAAACCAATACAAAGGTGAAACATTCCCTTTAAATGTCAGCAAATAGTTACAGAGCGTATTTAGCAACAGCATTCAGTAATACAATGTCACAGATTTGTGGCCATCTGACTTGATACTTTTCAAACATTACCAAGCATTGCTGTTTTTGTTGGTATGCATATTGCATAATCTATATTTGTTTCTGGAAACGACTATTTACAAATTATGTTGAATAATTACTGACATGCTTGTTCTGAAATATATCATACAGACTAGGCAGTAGGCTGTAGGCATGTAGATTGGATATTAGCACAATATATTTTGAAACTTTCACACCACCACTTCTGCTGCCATAACAATAAGGCAGAATAGCAGGGACGACGAGTGCATCATTTATTGATCATGTTCACTGAATAAGGTACCTAAGCATGCAATTACTCTGGTTTAAGCACACTGGCCGTCTTGCAGTTCCAATGTTAGGATCACATCAGTCACATTCTTGAATATGTTTCAATCTTCAAGCTGAGCTGAAGACCCAACAAATGGACAAGCATAATTGTATGCAGCTTTGGCTTCAGTTGCTCCAGGCTCCAGCTACAAATTCCGAAGGGAGTTGATAATGCTGATGAGAACAGCCACTCTGTGAAAGGGAGGAATGGGTCAATGATAATTGTACTGGTATTCATATTTTTAGCAAGAAAGTATTGTGATAAGTTTTAATTCCACTAAAAACTTGGTTAGGCACAAGGCAAAACAAGGGATGTTTCTGTTAGTGGTTGAACTGAGCACTGAGGAGTTTATCTCCAAACAAAATATCCAAGTTAAAATGTGTTGATGAGGCCTCTTGTCAACAAGCTAAATTCTACCAAACAAAATATTTCCAGATTTAGGCAAATTCAATAAGTTAACTCTTAGTAAAAGTCAGCATTGGATTCATGGTGACCTCAAACACTAAGGCCAGGCCTGTCAATGATGAGGAAAAGTGAAAAGGATAATTGTAGCTACTTACTGATTTGTTTTGTGGAAGAAATCCAAAGTTATAACTCTTGCCCATCTTCGTCCAATGTTGATGACTTGATGTCATGTGAGTGATGAGTTGAAACCAATTTCCAATAATGTTCAATTAATTTCCAATGACAATGAAACCAATGATTTACTTGACTCAGTACAAAATCACCAACGCTGATCACTTATAGGCCTCTACAAACACAATAACCGAGAAAGTGCTGCAGCGCGACAATCACAACGACCTTGACAACCCGGCCGACGGCAATAGTAAATAAAAACTGACGCCTGGGTCCTGTCTATTTTTTTCAGTTGTTTTGCTACAAATAATGGCGCAATTGTGGTCACCGTTTTTGCCGCATTGGCTGTTGGTAAAACTCGCCGTCAGTAAACCTGTCAGTTTATTTTTAGGTCGGCGATTATTTTTTTCCTGCGTTGGTGAAACTCGCCGTCAGTTTTTCGGCCGAAAAATAATCGCCGTCAGTTTTTTTTGGGTAAAACTGGCCTCAGAGCATTAAAATTAAGTACTTCGAGTACTTTACTTTAAACGTCGTACCAAAGCACTTCGATTAGTCTTATTGGGAGATCTCAAACACCTCTTTCTTTCGTCTTGCTGGCCCTTTTAGTTTTCGAGTTAGTGGGGTGTTATTTTGATCCCCCCCCCCCTCCCCTTATCCCGACTATAAGGGCGAAGTTGTCTCAGAGGCCCACCCGGGCATTGGTTAAGTACACGAAACTTCCTTTTCACCTTGGTTGCCAATACGCTTGGTATATAGAAGGAAAAATATACAATGATTGTCGCCAGTGACATGCACCTGATGAAAAAAGCTCAACACAAAGCATAGTTTTTAGAGTCGTTCTACCCTTGCCTTTAAACGTTGAAATTATTTCAAGAGAATCGATCAAGAGAAACATCAAATCAAGAACTCACAAACGTTAGTTTGAATTACCTTGTCTTTTGGCACGTTTGCACATGCTTTGTCGGCGACATACCTGTATACGTTGGCTGTATTAGGCGTTAGATGTTTATTCATGTGTCATGTAGGACTTGCACCAGAGTCATTGATTGCGTCAGCCAATTATAAATATTTCCTTTAGAAGCCTCTGACAGCTCAGTAAAACGTCATTAACAACCGGTCATCCGACTGGCTAGCAGTGGCGGATCCAGAGGGGGGGGGGGCAGGGGGCCACGTTGAGCATCGAAGGGGGCCCATGGCCGGGAGGGGCCCTTAGCCGATCGCAATGATCCGAAGCCAATATCACTCCGTTTTCGCACAAAACACAAGCTAATAGGAAAATAAAAGGCTTTCAGAGGGCCCCATATGTCATTCAGAGCGCTCCTCTGGCTTCCAGAGGCCCCACTCTGGCCTCCATGGGGCCCAATTTTACCTTCAGAGGGCATACCCTGACCTACACGGGGGCCACTCTGACCTCCAGAGAGCCTTCTCTGGCTTTCAGAGGGCCTACTCTCGCCTCCAGAGGGCCCACTCTCGCTTTCAGAGGGTCCAATATAATCCCCCTGGGGGCAACTACGGCCTGCAGGGGGCCCACTCGGATCTTAAGAGGGCTCAACCTGGCCTGTATAGAGCACACTCTAACTTTCAGAGGGCACTTTGCCTCCTGGACCCAATCTTACCAAATACCGTGAATGCATAAGTACGGCATGCCGTGAATGAAGTGCTCGGAATGCCGCACCTAGGGAACCACGGCGTTTGGTTTGTTCAAGCCCATTGTCGAAATAGCTCAGTCGGGAGAGCAATAGACTGAAGATCTGGATGTCCCGGGTTTCAAAACTTTTGCAGCCCGGTGCACCAATATGCCGTACTACGGCATTGGTAAGATTGGGTGCTATCACGGCACTTGGTAAGATAGGGCCCAGGGGTCCCACTCCAGCCTCCAGAGCGCCTATTCTGTACTCCAGCCTCCAGAGCGCATATTATGTACTCCAGCCTCCAGAGGGCCTATTCTGTACTCCAGCCTCCAGAGCGCCTATTCTGTACTCCAGCCTCCAGAGCGCATATTCTGTACTCCAGCCTCCAGAGCGCCTATTCTGTACTCCAGCCTCCAGAGCGCCTATTATGTACTCCAGCCTCCAGAGCGCCTATTCTGTACTCCAGTCTCCAGAGCGCCTATTCTGTACTCCAGCCTCCAGAGCGCCTATTCTGTACTCCAGCCTCCGGAGGGCCTATTCTGGTTTGTAGAGGTCCATTTTGGCATGTACAAGGCACATTGTCAACTGAAAGGGTCCATTTTGGCCTACATTTGCCTTCAAGTTCGAAAGGGCCCATCCAGCCTTGACGGGGCCCACTAAATCCTGAGGGGGCCAAAGCCCGAGGGGACCCACTTTGCTACGTGGCCCCTTGACCGAATCCTGGGTCCGCCACTGCTGGCTAGCCCCATGACATGATTTATGTTGTGCCACTGCTGGCTAGCCCCATTACATGATTTATGTTGTTTTACTTGGAAACTATTATCCATGGACACAGCTTCAAAGTGGTTTCAGAGTCATTAAAGTCGAGTCAGAGTCATTAAAGTCGAGTCAGAGTCATTAAAGTCGAGTCAGAGTCATTAAAGTCGAGTCAGAGTTCTTAAAGTCGAGTCAGAGTCATTAAAGTGGTGTCAGAGTTATTAAAGTCGAGTCAGAGTCATTAAAGTCGAGTCAGAGCCATTACATGTTCGGCAATTAATTATATATAGGTTTCAATTCACTGAGATAAGCGGCAACACTGTGAGAGTTGTGCTTAAAGCGACCGAACAAGGCAACAATACCGCCATAAAGTTAGTTTCATCGCATGATTTAAATGCCGCCAGTTACAAAGTATAGAAACATCAATATGCCCGTTTCGCACCAGTCCCCCGTTTTGCCCCCCCCCCCCCCCCCCCCGCCTATCCGTAACTGAAGTAAGCAATATTTATATTTTTGAGAGAAGTAAGAGCTTTGCTTGCAATTAAGCATCCAAATGGGACAATTGCAAAACCGATAGCCACGTGTCTTCCCACGGCTTTGCAATGCCAAACACGTTACAGCTGACACTGAACAGCGGACTTCCTCATCCATCGTACTGCTAACAAACCGGTTGGCGGCGGCCGAGGCCCGGTCGCAGCGCACGTGTGTGACGCACGTGCGTAGCAATACCCCACCGCCGCAGGCCCGCTGGCCAGGATATATAACCGTCGACGATCGGTCAGAAGTTGAGCCAGCTCCACCTGACACCACAGCTCCCACTGCCGCTCCCCTTCTCTCCCTCTCCCTCGACCAGCGATTACCCCAGCGCCATGATGCTCTACCGTGCTGTCATTATAATGCTGGCCGTTGCCACCGTCAGCGGCGAGTTTAAGAGGAAACCCGCCGGATACAAACCTCAGAGTGAGTCAGCACGTGCATTATATCTCACATGTGCTTGCTTACTTCTGTCAATGACCCGATGACAAACTTTTTTTTGTTATGTAAGTAATTTTTGTTTAGTCAAATTATTGTTGAAAATTTTACGTGATTTCCTTCCTTCCTGTTACAGCTTGCAACAAGAAATGTGGAACCAATGAAGTCTGTGAGATACAAACTTGCCATGTCTGCGTTCCAGGTAAGAGCTTAGTATTTGTTACCAGCTATTTACGATCGATGATCGTTCACCGCCAGTCATTTGGTCGGATGGTGCTGACGTAATCGTTTGTGATATCTGGTCATTATCTGGACTGATTAAACCATTTTCACTCAAACTTCGCCGAGTTCAATAATGTGTGGAGAAATCGTAACTTTGCATGTAAATAATATTGTGTTTCTGAACACACTTTACATTATACATATCACCCTTACAGAGGCTCCCTCGTGTAAAACTACGAAGTGCAAAAACAGCGAGAGGTGCGAAGACACACCCGCCGGTCCTGTCTGCAAACGAAGTGAGTATTTCGTGCGTCAATCTGAAATGCCGTGCATACACTTGCGGATTATTATCTGGCTTCAGCTGAAAGTATTTGACTTGTTTCAATTACAATTAAGACAGCCTCTGAAGTCCTCATAAACGGCTATTATTCAAGTAACCTCGGAAGTTTGACAATTGACAAGTCTGTAGCAATATGTGTGCAACAATTTCTACCAGGAAAATTCTCAATTAACGAATACTTGATAATTTCTAGATTTAAAACTGCAATTTGATATTTGGTGTAATCATACAAACCTCTGTAACTGCTCATGCATTTCTAGGACATGCAATAGAGAGTGCTGAATATCTGAAAGTTAATGTGTTTAAGTTAACTGTACGTTTGTCTGCAGAGAGCTGCGCTGACATCAAGTGTTCTGCCGGCGAAATGTGCAACGACACTCCGGACGGTCCCGACTGTGTACCAGGTATGTAGCCAACTTAGGTGGAGATTCAGGACCCGACTCCGACTGGTCACTGTACTGGTCTTCAGTGGTGTGACAATGACTAGAGCTGGCCGCGATGTCATTAGAAGTGCGGTAATGCCGAGTATTTAACACTGAAGCTGCCCAGCTAGCTATCACGCAGTTGCACGGGACAGGAATGGACGTATCAAAATCACCCAAAATCACGGGATGGGTAGTGATGCGAAAACATTAAACCTGTATTTTAAGGACTTACAATTCAATCAGGTTATTGAGGGGAGATTTCGCGTCATGATGATAATGAAATCGAGCTCAAGATATCAGATATGTTCCCCAACAAAATATACGTACGATGAGATTCTATATCCATATTTTACCCATATTTTACAGTGTTAAACACTGAATCACTCTCATCATTCTGCAGACGTGCCGTCCTGTGAGGGCTTCTTCTGTCACCGCGGCACCAACTGCTACATCCGTAGCGGCTCTCCCGTCTGTCTTCCCAACACATGCGAGGTCCGCGAATGCAAGTTTGGTCTGACCTGCATTGACACGCCCAATGGAGCTCTCTGCAGGCGAGGACCGAGTAAGTTGATGGACGCTATTGTGACCCTTTGCAGAAAGGAGCAGTCAGCTGTTGAAGTTGATGAATGATGTTAATAGTAAACCAGTGACATTGGTAGATGGTGTGGATCTGCTCCAGAAGTAGGAACAGTGACACCGATGCTAGTCCAGAGCATCGAACATAACTGACAACATGCCCATTTTTCCTCAGAGACGAAAGGCTGCAAACAAAAGTACTGCCCATCCAACTCCAGTTGCGAGACAGGCAAGGACGGAGCGATTTGCAAGATCATCTAAATTATGAGAACCGCTATGGTAAGCAAACGTGCTTTTTCTCTCAATATAGTGGAATAAAACAAAAGATCGTAATACCTTTTCCTTTAAGGATTTCCAAGAAGTCATGCAACTAATCACTACGACCAGTGGTTGAAAGGTGTGGTTGATTGCGTTATCATTGCTGCATTATCTACACAATATTTAAATTGTGTAAACAAAATTAAATTGTTGCAAAAGTGGTGTCCCGCCTTTGTAGTCTATTGCCGCTTAAATCTCCGGCTAACTAGGTAGTAATGCAAAAAACAGCATATATGTGAATGCTCTTCTTTGATTCAACATTTTCTTGTTGGACAAATTAGTAAATATTTCCCTGACATTACATGTTTCTTCCACAGGTTCTATGATGTTACTGCTAAGCGGCAGGACATATAACGGGATACAAAATGCTTCAAACTCGAACACGAAGAAATGTCAGGCAGCGAACTTTGTTACAGTGACTATCAGCACGTCGCTTGGTAAACGCAACATGCAGGATCATTGAAAGGTTGCATCGTGCAGTGCTCCGATGTTCCTGTCAAATGAAGTGCGATCTCATTTCAGTAAGAAATGCCCATTATATTCTTGTTTTTGTGTTTGTTTATTGTGTGTGTTTTCCAAGATACGTTGAATCTTGACAATAAACACCTGGCTGTTTTTACCACGTACTTATATTGTATTACCAACTGTCTTGTGACGTTCTATGAACGAGCATGCAACTTATCAATGTCAATAAAATCATTGATATAAATAAATATGGACTTTGGAAGTTCGGTGCCCTTTCGATGTTTGTCCTGCATTATAAAGTTCATCTAGGATGAATATGCAACTTGTAAAAGCGCAATGACTGATGCAACTTGAAATGAAGCTGATTAGTGTCCTTAGCTTTTACATATTTCCGTGAAGCAAAACGTCTTTGGCTGTCCGAAACGCCCAGGCACCATGGCCATCGAAAGTATTTCAGTCTCTTTTAGGTCAGGTTAATATTGGGGTCACCAGAAGTCACTGAAGGCCAACCGACCTGTCACGTATCGGACAGCGCCGGTTCAAAGTCATCCAGGGCGGAGCTAAGCTCAGACCATAGCTCCACCCTTTCACGATAGCCTCTAGTCTCTACCCACCGATTAAATTCCCTGCGCGAGTTTTAACACTATATGTGAATTGCAAGTGCCCTACATTTTCGTTTGACATTAACCGACCTTAACCCGCGCACTGCAGGGGCTTAGCAACGAACACGAACTGCATTGATTGATTGTTGATTTCCGCCCCCCGTGAGATCTGCTCTGCTTCCGCCCCCCGTGAGACTACGCTACGTAGTGACAAGCGCAAAACGGCATTGGATAGCTTGGTACAAGTTCTATCGAAAGTATTCAATATTTGTTTAGGTCAGGGCAAAATTGAGGCCAACAGAGGTCATCAAAGGCCAAATTTTTCTCTTTTTTTCCTGTTTTAGGACTTCGCTCCAGAAATTCTCATATATCTCGAAAACTATGCTAGTTAGAAACAAACGGAAAAGGCGAACGCCAGCCAGTTAAATTTTCAATCGACAAGGTGTACTCAAATTTGATCTCAGGTCAATATTTGAGGCTCCAGAGGTCAAAAAAGGGGGAAAATGTTTTTGTTTTGCAAAATCGTGTTTCGCTATTAACTTTTTCTTAACGATAACGGAAAACTGTTTTGTGTTTATCTCGTCAAGGCATTTTGAATGATATACATGGTGATCTTGTTAAGTCAATCTAAAAAAAATTACCTCAGGTCAAGGTCAAGTGGTGACCCAAGTAGGGCATGTTGCATATGGGAAAACGTGTCTCGACGAGTCAAACACATTGCTGTCCGTTATACTTCTCTATCTTCATTATGTCGGGAGTTATTGACCAAAAAAAAATTATGGTGACCTCGGATGACCTCAAATTGACCCCATAGGGGTCACTGAACAAAACGCACACTTCGGTCATCAAGAATATCCTATAATAACATGATCCAGAAGTAATTGGACTAAAATCGTGCATATCCTTGAAATAGGAAGCATTTGTATACTTCCCCATGGACTTATTATGGGAGGTTACGAAATTGACCTGATCTTAGGTCACCGATATCAAAATTCCGAAATAAACGAATGGTAAGTACTTATGCCCTCAAGCCATCCGGTAAGTTTCAAACTGATCGGTGAGAAACTCTGGCTGGCTTTGGCACAACTGCAAACATTTTTGGAGGTGGGGTTACTTGACCTGGTCTGGTGACCTGACCTGAGATGACCCGAGGTTATGTTTTTTCTTCAAAGTGTGCGCAATTGATGTTCTAACAGGTGTGCTAAAACCCGGTAGCGCTGCGCGCCAACGTTTTTTCGCTATCTGCGAAAAACCTGAGGAGGGGGGGGGGGGCGGAAATCAACCCCCCCTGCAGTGCGCGGGTTAATAACAAGTAGTGCGCCGTAGTTGGCGATGAACGAGCGAGCGCGAGGGAAATGCATGGTGAGGTTGGTGTGCGCACGCATAAGGGTGCTGATTTTCTAGTACTGTTGCCTGACACCACACCAAATTTTAACTCAATCGGGCAAGTAGTAAATACTCAAATGGGCAAATCGGTACAGATGTTGTGTTCGGTTGTCGTTGACATGCGTATTCATTGTTATTTCATTCCATCGAGATGTCCACGACCTGAACAAAAAGGCCAAACGACCCAGACTTGGGTCACAACACATAGGTAGAATTCTGATTTAGCCCAATTCATTTTCCCCAGATCCGAGTACTACAGTGGCCTGCAAAGTCACCGGACTTCAACCCAATTGAAAATGTGTAGGGTGTGATGGTCCGGGAGCTGTCGGAAGAGCTGAGGACGCCAGCTCGCAAGCTGCACGCAGAACAGCTGTGTATGGTGGTGCGGCAGCAATGGGAGGAGCTGCGTGCGATACAAAAAAAAAACTCCTTCCGTCACCAGGCTACTTCTATGAAATCCCGCCTCGAAGAATGCGTGGAGCCTGGAGACAGCTGGTCGTGATACTGGTTACCAGTTCGAAGCAGTGTTCGCCAGGGGCCGGGCCGGCCCTCTAGGCCGTGGTTTGTGCCGTGAATGGGCCTGAGCTGGGCCGCCGTTTCTGGATAACTGATGGGTCTGGATGGACATGGGCCGAGTATGTCGAAGACAACATTAAAGAATATGTGAAATCAAACTTCATTAAATTGATCGTTATTCAAATAGAAATAGAGTGCAGTTCAGCTTCGGACGTTAGTTTTAGCTCAGCAGTCTCTTTGATTATGCGTAATATGTATATTTCATGTATTTAGCCTAGGGTGGTCCGAAATGTAACAAATATCTCCGATACAACGGGAACCGTATTTTCCCCATTGCTCCTTGGGAGAGCTTTCCAAAATGGTGCGGCAATCGATATTTTGAATATTCCCTTCTCCGAAAATGGATTGAAGTTCGGTCGATTTTAGCCAAATTAGCGATTTTATATCTTTTTGATCATAGGACATATATCCATCGTCGCCCTTAATTGAAGGACTATCCCACCTTAACATTATATTTGGGTTGAGATAGCCATTTTGATGGCTTGGCATTAAAATTAAGTATGGTAGCAGTTAAAGGAAATAGTTCACCTTGGAATTTGTTTACCAAACAAGATTTGATTATATTTTTTCATACAATTTCTTTTTATATTGTCAAAAATGGCCTTATATCGCGCCGATTCAGGACATCAGGTCGTAAATGCGTATTGTTTATCAAAACTATATGCATTCTCTCTCAGTCAGAGTCCTGACGTCACGCGAATGTAAAAATAGTTCAGCCAATCAGATTCGAAAGTAGTCGCGTAAGGATAGACTCGCATTGGAGATGTGCCAACCGGCGGCCGGCGTTCGCTTGCTAGCACAAGCTGCAAGCTGATTGGCTGATGGTATAGCCTCTGCCCGGGCTAGAACCAGTACAACATTGTTTCGCCAGCACCGCATTCCTTCGCCAAAAAATGAAATATATTCGGCTGGAAAGTCTTTTCAGTCAAGAAAACTTGCAGATAGGGGTTTCCCAACACGGGCTACAAAACTGCTATCTCAGTTTAAAATTAATGTTGAAGGTGAACTATTGCCTTTAAAACAATCACAATGATCTAATAAAAAAGATATTCGAGTTTGATTTTGACATCTGTAGAAATAAGGCCCATGTGTATTTGAATAGGGCCTCTAAACCGACAACGTCGTGTCTCTTTACCCAACTGGTAATGATAGTCGACTTGTATTAAGGTCAGCCTTATAATATTTTCGTCTTTCATTTCTCAATCCCCAGGTGGTTCGCAATCTAAGCCAATCTAGACACCGGGTGGTTCGCTTTTTCTGCGCAATAGATGTCGACAAAAAATTGTGCCATACATTTGGCAGCACAGAGGATTTCCCTGTTATTAAAAACAAAACCATATGACGTCACCAACCCAACTTTCCGCTTAAAACTAAAAGTTGAATATCTTCCAAGATAAGCAATTTTTTTCGGAAAAAAGTTCACAAACATGTTCAGCTGACCTCGCCTGACATGTAGAAGTACAATGAAGTGTGATTCGACAACTTTCACAAAGGTGGGACAGTCCCTTTAATTCATGCTGAGGGAGGAGACGGCCATACGCTTCCCCGGTCTGTGTGAGGGGCGACTGGCGAGACGGCCATACGCTGCACCGCGCCGGTCTGACTGCGAGTGCGGGGTGAGACGGCCATACGCTGCCCCGGTCCGGCTGAGGTGGTAAAAATGCTATGAGTGTCCCCGACCGTTCAGCAGACCTCGCCTGACATGTAGACATACAATTAAGTGTGATTAGCCAACTTTCAAAAAGGTGGGACAGTCTCTTTAAGGTCAATGACCAGGGAGCCACGCCCTTACTTCACGACCACCACGACCTTCCTTCACAATATCTCCGGGTTGCACTTTATAGAAATTGGCATGCGGATTAACCCGCGACTTACTGGGGGAGCTATTTTTTGCCCCCCGTTATTTTGCAATACCTCCTAAACCAAAAGCAGTATCGTCACCAATCTTGAAGTACCTTCTCTCACATCAATTCTACACATGTTGGCCAAAGGAAAAAGATGAGGTTATGATAGGTCAACCGGGAATGACGTCAGAGTGACGTCATGTTCTTCGGTTTTTGTTGAAAAGTAATGGTTTGCGGAAAACGCTGTCAAAGGTACAATGTTTGAGATAAATTAAATTGTTTCAAATCAAATTACTGACAATAGATCGGGCTATCACACGGCCATCTCGGATTTTTGAGTTTTTATTCAAAATTTTGAGAAATCCAAATACTTCTTTTGTGTTAAAAAAAAATCAACAACAAAATCTGAATTAAACAAAAACCGGAATCGATGTCATCGAGACGTGTTCGGTGAATATGTGTACCAAATTTGAAGTCGATATCTTCAAAAATGACTGACTTATGACCTTTAACACGCGCCCTGGAGGGGGGGGGCGAAATTCGCCCACCCCTCCAATTTTTCGAGGATAGCGCAAAAACGGCGGCGCGCAGCGCCGCCGTTTTTTGTACACCTGTTTAGAAATGAACTTCCCGCATTATGTATAATTCTTGGCCTCGGGTCATCTCAGGTCAGGTCACCAGACCAGGTCACGTGATGACTTCAACTCCAAAACGTTTGCAGTAGTACCACAGCCACAGGTTTACGCCGATCGGTTTCAATCTTGCAGGACTTCATATCATAAGGTCATAGATACCAACAATTTGTTTATCTCGAATTTCTAATATCGGTGACCTAAGGTCAGGTCAATTTTGTGACCGCCAACACTGCTTTATCAATAACTATCGACATAATGAAGATAGAGAAGAGAAAATGGTACCAATATGTTTGTCTCGTCGAGACACGTCTCCCAATATGCAACATGACCAACTTGGGTCACCACTTGACCTTGACCTGAGGTCAAATTTCTCAGTTGACCTAACCCGGTCACCATGAATATGATTCGAAGCGCCTTGACAAGATACACGCGATGGCGCAAACATTATTGCTTTATCTTTATTAGGTAAAAGGTTATTTGCGAAAAACATTTTTGGAAACAAAATCACCTTTTTGACATTCGATGACCTCTGGAGCCTAAACTATTGACCTGAGCTCAAATCTGAGGACACCTACGTCGATTGCATTTTTCAATGACTTTCGATTGTTTTGTTCCGTTTGCTGCTAACTATCATAGTTC
This sequence comes from Chirona hameri, assembly GCA_036785665.1. Taxonomy (NCBI): domain Eukaryota; kingdom Metazoa; phylum Arthropoda; class Thecostraca; order Balanomorpha; family Balanidae; genus Chirona; species Chirona hameri. The sequence continues at coordinate 52,793 of JAXIVJ010003522.1, forward strand.
CCGAGATATTTGGGTGTTCGAACCGAAGTCTTGAAAACTTGAAAATCTGACCCTTGATGACCTCTGGTGACCTCAATATTGACCTGAAGAAGAAAAAATAATGAAATACTTTTGAAAGAGCTTGTCTCGAGCTATCTAACGTCGTTTCCCGCTTGTCGCTACGTTGCGTGGTTTTCGAGATCATAGGGGGGGGCGAAATCCGCCCCCCCCCCCCTCCAGGGCGTGTAATTATCAGAGGCCCTCCAGGGTGCATGTTAAATGACAAAAATCCACCACCTCTCACAGCATTACTATGCATAAAAATTTCACATTGTTAATGACAAAGTTATGGCCAATAATACTTTTAGGTCATCATCAACTTTACGGAAGGTGATGTCAAGCAAAAACAAACATTGTCAAAAGTTAAGCGACATATTGCAGGTACCGCGACTAGCCACTCACAACAAAATGCGTTTTTTTAATGAAGCATCTTTTGATAATTTTTAATCGGAAATCGGTTCAAAATTAATCACATTATTTACTTAAAACCTGAAGTCACATCATATTTCAGATTTGTCGTGTTTGCCTTGGAGCAGAACAGTGGCGATATCGCAATCTAGACGAATCAGCTTCGTGAAACGGATTTTGAACCAATGGCTACGCCAGACGAGGAACGATCCTCCCTTGCAATTATGATGCCCAACACATGATACGTTTCGGTGGCTGTCGGTTTAAATAGCGAAAACAAAGTGCGATAGAAGTCACAGTGATGACGTATGCGAAACGTCACGAGATTTGTCCATTTAGAATAAAACCAAATATACCCAACGGTTTTTGCGTTGAAACTCAGCAACTAGGTCGTTTTGGAAGGACAAATTTCAGATTTAGAGATTTCTCAGTACGCCCGACAATCTGTCTATCTCAGTTAAAAACTAATGTTAAAGGTGTTATATTCCATTTAAGACCGTGTGATAAAATGAGGTAATGCGCAAACTTAAACCACTCGTCACTCGCGAACTTAAACTCGGACGTCGAACAGTGGTTCAGATGAACGGTTATGTCATGTGACTTTTTCGTCAGTTTGTTTCCCCGTCGTGTTGTGTCATTTCACGCGCTTTGTGACAAAGTAAAAATCGGACTCACGATGAATATGATGTGTTCAGCTCGTTGAGATCTTATCGTCACGTCTTTGGAGGTGGTGAATTCACTTCAAATCAATTATTATAAACAGAGGTGTAGTGTACTTAAAAAGTGCAGAGGCTCCCAAAGGTGAGTGCGTGACCACCAAATAAACACTTATGTTGAGATACTTCGCATGATCCTTAAGTGGGTCAGGGGTGTTCAGTTAATATATAAGTGCTCACACACTCCTAATCCATACACTATTCCAATTTTGCTAACTTATTTAATGCGCCATAGAGCGAAGTAACGCATTGAAACTGCTGCAATTGTCCAAGTAATTTACTAAATGTCGCTTAACCCGCGCCGTGCCGGTGCTTGGCGCCGCCTTCGCCGTGCCGGGGGAGGGGGGGGGGGCGTTTCGACACCCCCACCTAACTCGGCTCCTATGGGACGTAAACAAAAACCGAAAAGAAAGACCGCTCGAAAGCTCGTCAAAATGACTTTTGAAACTATTTCAGACATGTTTTTTATCAGGTCCATATTAAGGTTATCAGAGGTCGTCAAAAGTCAGATTTTCCAGTTCCAGGACTTTGCTCCAGAAACCACCAAATATCTCGGGTAAATGATAGCTAGGAACAAACGGAAACAACAATCGAAAACTCTTTAACAAAGCGATCGTCAAGTGATGCTCAACTTTTAGCTCAGATCAATAGTTTAGGCTCCAGAGGTCATCAAAGGTCAAAAAGGCTAATTTTGCCAAAACTGTTGTTCACAAATAACTTTTTACCTAATAAAGATACCGCAATAATTATGACGCCATCGTGTTTGTCTCATCAAGGCACTTCGAATCATATTCATGATGACCAGGTGAGCTCAACATATAAATTTGACCTCAGGTCAAGGTCAAGAGTGGTGACCCAACTAGGTCATGTTGCACATTGGGAAACGTGCCTCGACTGGAAAAACACATTGGTGTAGGTTTTACTTCTCTATCTTGATTTTGTCGAGAGTTATTGACAAAAAGGTGTTGGTGACCCCGGATTACCTCATCTGACCCTGTAGGGGTCACTGAGCAGAAATTGCACCAGCGACTTCAAGAATGGCCTATGATAACATGATCCAGAAGAAATTGGGCTGATATATTGCGTATCCTCAGAATAGGAAGCATTTGAATTGACTTATAATGTAATACCATTGACTTATACTGGGGAGGTCACGAAATTGACCCGACCTTAGGTCACCGATATAAAAAAACGAGATAAACGAATTGTGGGTACAATTGCCCTTATAAAATCCTGGAAGTACGAAATCGATCGGCCCACAACTGTGGCTGTGGTACGACCGCAAATGTTTCTGGAGGTGGGGTCACGTGACCTGGCCTAGTAACCTGACTTTTGGGGGGGGGGGGTAGGAGGGAGTTGTTCTCGCCCACCCCGTAGTCCAGCCTATAGCTATATGCCGCCGCGGGTGGGGAGGGGAACCACTCCCCTCCGGGGCGGGGAACCGAATGACTTGCGCCAGTAACCAGACTCGAACCCGGAACCCTTGGATTCCGAGTCAGACGCTCTACCAACTGAGCCACTTTTTTTCTCTTCTTTTTTTCATGAATTTTCATGCCAAAAAAACAATACGCCACCACCAAATTCTCAACGCTAAAGGCCAGAGAAAAGAAAACCACAAAAACACAAAACCTCAACGAACAGTGTGTAGTAATACAAAGTCCCGTCAGTTTTGAATTGCATAATAATTTTGTGATCCAGTCTTGATCCAGACTGGCAGATAATTCAAAACTCTATAATTGATCTTAAGATAAAAGTGGTGGACAGTAGTGCCGATCAAATACTCGTTATCTGATACTAGTCTCGAAAAACGCCCAAGTTTTAACGCTGATAGTTTCTGAAATAATGGACTAAAAATGAGCATTGAAGTCCCAGTTATATGTCTTAAATGTGTTTAAAGCTCATACAACTGCAAAGGGGTGCATTTACTTTCAGGACGGAAACCCGTATAATCCCTTTAAGCTTGTCTAATGTCTATTCATACATTATACATAATTGAAGGAAATTCACTCTAGATACTGCAGAAAAAGCTGCTTAGTTACTTTCTTTAAGTTATTCTTTGAAAGCATACACGCATCATGTAGTGAATATTTCGGTGATGTGTGAATTACACAGTCTTTGCCCTATCCATGTACTAACATGAGTTCGATAAAGCTTTTCGGTTTCGGTGAATGGCTCAAGGAAATGTTGCCTACGTCTGGTTCTTATCGTACTAGTATCGACTGTAATGAATAAATAATCGATATGCATTGGTGTATTGGGAGTTAGCTTTATGTGCATAAGTATTACCAATAAGGCGCCGTAGTCGGCGATGAACGAGCGAGCGCGCAGGAAATGTATGGTGAATTTCAACTCGATAGGGCAAGTAGCTTCTGAGATACAAAAAAGGTGCGCACTTGCAGAGGCACCCACCCATGACTTGTGGGTAGGCGGCGGCGGCGGAGGGGTCCCTAACCACACACCAAATTTGAACACATTCGACTCAGCCGTTCCTGAGATATAGAATAGGGGTGTGCACGTGCGCACGTGCAGAGGCACCCCATCCCTGACTTGTGGGAAACTGGCGGTTGAGAGGTCCCTAACCACACACCACATTTGAATACAATCGGCTCAGCCATTCCTGAGATATAGCATGGGGGTGAGCACGTGCGCACGTGCAGAGGCACCCCACCCCTGACTTGTGGAAAAGCAACGACTGAGAGGTCCCTAACCACACACCAAATTAGAACGCAATCGGTTCAGCCGTTCCTGAGATATAGAATAGGGGTGTGCACGTGCGAACGTGCAGAGGCACCCCACCCCTGACTTGTGGACAATTGGCGGCTGAGGGGTCCTTAACCACACACCAAATTTGCACACAATCGGTTCAGCCGTTGCAGAGTTTTTGCGAGAAAACACTTTTCAACACCACTCACGCGGCACGCGCAACGCGCAGTGGTAGGCACCCACATGAGTCGGCACTGGTCTCAAACAGGGTAGGTTGGATGGGGCTGCTCAGCAAAGAAGTCAGCTTGTCAATCGGACGTGTGGTTGCAGAGCTATGAGCTTCTCAAAAGCGTCGCCACGGGTCGGGCCGGGCCGCTCATATTCAGATTTTTCCCATATACCACGAAAGACGAGCGAGCGCTTCGCGCTGTTTAGCAATGTCTTGTACCTTTCATAGTTTAAGTCTCTGAAAAATTCGAGCAGCATGAGCGAGTCGGTGCTGATTATCAATAATGCGCCCAGCTCTCTTTTGCAGCAGCTCAATTTTGTATAGATATGTTGGGTATGTAAAGCCCCATACAAGGCAGCAATAATTTATGTATGGCATACAAGGCAGCAATAATTTATGTATGGCATACAAGGCAGCAATAATTTATGTATGGCAATATCAATGTGTTATAAAGGAGAGTCAGTGATTGATTATCCAAAACGAATTTGGACCTATTCATGATGCCAATGTTGCGACTGATGATAGCAGTCAGATGATCAATATGATAGTTCCATTTTAAATTTTGATCTATTATCATACCCAGATATTTTACTTTTTCAACTACTATAATCACATTATTATTCAACATAACCCTGACATGTAAAATATATTGTGATTTATTGTAGATTTGACGCACTGTTTTATTTGTATTTAGGGAAAGTGTATTTGCTTTGAGCCATTCACATATAGTTGCTAGTTCCTGATCTAGGTCAGACGGAAGTTTTCTTACATCATTGCCCTCAAACATGATAACTGTGTCATCCGTGTACAGCAAACAATGGGATCTGGTACATACATTGGGGAGATCATAAATATAAATTAAGAATAATAGCGGCCCCAGAACCCATCCCGGTGGCACCCCCATACTGATATTTGCAAGATTAGATAGATATCCGTTATATTCAACACATTGTTGTCTTTCTGTTAAGTAGGAATGGATTAACTTAAGGGCAGTACCCACAATGCCATATTTTCTTAGTTTTTGGATAAGTATATCAGGATCAACAGTGTGAAAGGCTTTTTTTCTCAAATATAGGTAGATGGCAACTGCGATATTTCCCATCTCAAATGCTTTTGTGATGAGTTATTGTAGCAGTAGTACTGGCATATATGTTGAATGCGATTTTTGAAACCCAAATTGATTGCTGCTCAATATTTCATTATCAACAAGGAAGTTCATGACTCTCTTATGGATCACCTTTTCAAGAATTTTGTAGATGTATGGGAGAATGCTGATTGTTCTGTAATTGTTCATGTTGTTTTTCTCCCCTGATTTGTAAACTGGTTTTACAACTGCACATCTCAAGTTTGCAGGGAAGACTTGAAGGAAGGGATGGTAACTCAGTCGCCGCCATCCACGCTCTATGTAATGTCAATGTCAATGGTCAATAACTCTCGACAGAATGAAGAAAGAGAAGTGAAACCGGTACCAATGTGTTAGTCTCGTCGAGACACGTCTCCCAATATGCAACATGATCTACTTGAGTCACCACTTGGCCTTGACCTGAGGTAAAATGTATAAGTTGACCTAACCTGGTATTTATGAATATGATTCGATGCGCCTTGACGAGACAAACACGATAGCGCAAAATTATTGCCTTATCTTTATTAGGTACAAAGGTATTGCGAAAAATAGTTTTGCCCAAAAATATCTGGTGACTTCTGGTGACCTCAATATTGACATGAGCCCCCCAAAAATGCCCAAAATAGTTTCTCAATTATTTTGACGAGCTATCGAACGGTGTTTTTGGATTCCGTCTACTCTCCATAGGAGCCGAGTTAGCAGGGGGCGTTTCAGAACCAATCAGATTTTACCATCCCAATGACGTCATATTGGCAGCAGATGCTACCAATGTATTTACCTATGGCCCACTATAGGGATGACACCCACACGAGCACCACCCAAAACAAGGCATGCTAGAAAAACAAAATGTCGAACAGCAAGTTAAGCAGCGGGTGCAACTTTATATTAATTTAGCTCAGATGTTTTATGAATAAGCTTTTATTACTTATTTGTAAGAGAGTACTCAATTTTACAAATATCAAATCACCCATCATTTGACGACCCTTACATGACCAATATTCATATTTATTTATGTATTGAACGTCATAGGCTCATTCCACTCAGGTGTGGCTATTACAGAACCAGTGTCAACAAGGTAAAGAAATGTAGGTCAAACGGTCACATACACTCCGACACACATCCACACGTCCACACACATACACACGTCCACACACATACACACTCACGTAAGTGTCGTCAAGAAGCAGGCGCCGCTATCGGTCAGCCATTTGCCTCTGCAGTACATGTTTACGCAGCTCCTTCTTGAACTGCGGTAGGTTCGAATCCCGTAAGTGCGGTGGTAACATGTTAAAAGCTGTCACGGTTGAGTAAAGGAATCGCCTCCTTCCAGATTCCGATCTGATAGCTGGAACGTGAATCATGTCACCTTGTCGTGTATCGCGCTGGTGCACATGACGTCTATATATAAGATTGTTATATAGCGACTCGGGCTGCGAAGTGACCTGGACGCGTTTTAGAAGGGTCAGTGCGTGGAATGTGTACAGGTTGTCGGCAGTAAGCCACTCAAGGTCTCGTAATACATCGCTGACATGGTCAAATTTTCGGCGCCCCGAAATTACACGTGCTGCAAAGTGAAGCACATTCTGGAGACGTGCGGTTTGGGTAGCGTTGCATGTTCCGTAGACACTGATACAGTAACGGATGAGTGAAATGACTAGAGCCTGGACTAGAGTAGTAATCGTCGTTTGAGGTAAACTATGTTTGATATGACTGAGACCGATTAAAATACCAGTGCAACGCCGCACGACACCATCAGTGTGAGCAGCAAACGTCATACATTGGTCGAATACGACTCCCATGTTTCGCACCGCGGGAGAGCCGGAGACAGTGGCGCCCACCTGTCGAACCACCCGACATCCCCGAGGGCAGCAGCTTCTTGCTGCTGCAACTCACGAGTGGAAACTCGTTCGGGGGGCTCAGCCCCTTCCGAATCAGGCGGGCCCTATCCCACCTGATCGGAGATGTAGAGTTTGCCCGGTCCATCCGATCGGGCGCTCTACTGGTCAAGGTCAAGGACCGATCGCAGGCTCTGACCCTGCTCGGCCAAACCACCTTCTTGGACCTACCGATCACGACGAAGGCTGCAGACCGCATGAACACTGTTCAGGCGGTGTGCTACGCCCCAATCCTAAACATGCTGGACGAGGAGGAGCTCCTGTACGAGCTCCACCCCCAAGGAGTCACTGAGGTGACGAGGTTCCGTCCCCAACAAAATGGGAAACTGAGCCCGCTCCTCAAACTCAGGTTTCGCGGCCTCATCTGCCCGCCCTCCATCGTGGCGGGTTACGAGGTCCTGAAGTTGAAACCCTGGGTGCCCAACCCCCGGCAGTGCTACCGGTGTGGCCGCTTCGGTCACACCGAGCACACCTGTCACGCCCGAGAGCCCAAGTGCCTCAACTGTGCCGACAGGCATCTGACCGACGACTGCCCCACTGGAACAGCACCACGCTGCTCCAACTGTTCGGGACGACACGCTGCTTGGTGCCGTGATTGCCCAGCCTGGCAAGACCAGCTGGCAAAAATGGAAGAGCGCAAGCGGGCGGCCGAGGCTCCTGTCAAGGACAGAGCTGTGGCACAGCCCCAGGCTAGCTGGCCAGCCGCCACCTACGCCGAAGTCCTCCTTGCGAGGTCGCCTCCCCCCTCTCGAGGTCAGCGCCGACACGGTCCCCAGACCGGAAGTCCGACCGCAGGCCCAGAGGGCAGAACCAGCCCGAACACCTCTCGGGACGCGATGGGGAACTCTCCCCCGCCTCCCACCCAACCGATGCGCCCCGAAGCGCTGCCAAAGTCCCGGGGACGACCCACCGCCCCCGGGACTCCGGCTCAGGACGTCGAGTCCCAGTCGGAGCGCGACACCGAAACACGTGACCAACGTGATGCGCCACCGCCACCGCCGTGCGCGCTGACTACGTCAGATGCGCCACCGCCACCAAGGCACGCGCCAACTATATCTGACTCGCCACCGCCATCGCTGCGCTGCAATGTGAGTGCCGCGAGTGCGCCGTCATTCCCGGAGACGGGTCTGGCTGCTCCGCGCACAGACCCACCATCGTCCCCCGGCAGCACTTGCAGCCAGTCCTCCAACCCTCCTATCAGCCCCCCTCGCCAGCCAGCCTCGGGGCCGGCTCTGAGCTGTCCTACAGCTATGACGACATGTCCGCGAATAGTAGCGCCGACACGCCGCCCGGAGCCGGGCAGCTGGGGACTCCCATCCTAACACCAAAAACACGCATCCCTCAACCATCCTTATCCCCCCACAGACACCGCCACACCAGGGCCGCAGTGAGGCGCGCTCTGGACCGTAAACCTAAATAATGGCTTCCCCACACTCGGAATTTGTCCTCCAGTGGAACACTAGATCTCTGGTGTCCCACTGGGGGCAATTCAAACATTATATATTAAATAACAATCCGTTAGCAGCCGCCGTTCAGGAAACCCATTTTATTGACGCCGACTTTATTAAATATACCTTTAAAATCCCCGGTTTCAGTCTATATACACATAACGTAAACACAAAGCCGCGCCGAGGCGGCTCGGCCTTACTCATTTCAAACAATCTTTTGCATCACCAAATTGATCTTAAAACAACCCTAGACGCAGTCGGCGTCAATATTAAAATCGCTCAGCTAGAAATGACTTTAATCTCTATTTATTTCCGTCCAAATGAGGACATAGACATTGATTCTTTTTCCCAGCTTATTAAAAATATTAACACCCCATGTCTGATTATGGGCGATTTCAACGCGCATAGTCGGGCTTGGGGCTGCCTTCTGGACTCTCGCCGCGGCCAAATTATGCTGGACCTACTGGACCGGCATAATTTGGTCTTCCTTAACGATCAATCAAACACACACGTACACCACTCAGGAGGCGAGGTGACTTACAGCGCCATTGACCTCGCCTTCACCACACCACGCATCGCGACACTTTTCACATTTAACGTGCAATCTGATCCTCTTTTTAGCGATCATTTTCCAATTCACTTAGAATTGCAAGCCCCTTCAGGGCAAACAAATTTTTACTCCCTGCCTAGATGGAACCTTCGCAAAGCAGACTGGTCCTCCTTTCAAAAACACATTGACACTAGTCAACCCGCAGACTCCCAGACCGACATTAACACATTTTTAAACACTATTCTCGCATCAGCACATCAGCACATTCCACACACACACACACACACACAACACCACCCGCGACAGCGTACTGCCCCGTGGTGGAACACAGAATGCCAGAGAGCTGTCGCCCTCCGGAAAAGAGCTTTTAAAAAATTTCAAGCATGTATTACCGCTGATAACGAAAACGAAGTACGCCGGGCCCGCTCTCTGGCAAAAACAATCATTAACAAAGCAAAAAAAGACTCTTGGCAGGAATTCTCATCTACCTTTAATCGATTTACCTCCCTTTCAAAAATTTGGACATTAATTAGATCATTTTCAAATAAAAGACCACCGGCATACAAAATCCCACACTTACACATCCACAACACATCTTACACGATCCCCCTAGAGGTGGCAACACAATTTGCACAACACTACGCTAACATATCATCTACACAACAATGTACACCAACTTTTACTAACCAACTTAACGATAAATTTAAATCTCTTAACTTTGACTCTGACAACGTAGAAATATATAACTCTCTTTTCACCAACTCAGAGTTAACATACGCTATTAGTAAATGCGGTAAAACCTCCGTAGGGCCAGATCAAATTGACTACTCCTTCTTTAAAAACTTGACTGAGACTGGTCTCATTAACTTACTAGCAGCCTTCAATACCATGTGGTTTGATGGCACTTTCCCTGAATCTTGGCATAGTAGTACGCTAATTCCTATACTTAAACCTCGCAAGCCTAAATCTTCTCCCGCTAGCTATCGCCCTATTTCTCTAACTAGTTGTGCATGTAAACTATTCGAACGCATGGTTAATGGACGTATCAGGACATACATTGAATCAAACAACTTACTTTCCCCATACCAAAGTGGTTTTCGACCCGGTCGATCCACTGCGGACAATTTAGTTGGTATTATCGACTCTGTCCAGCGCGGCTTTCTAGAGAAAGAGGTCACAGTTGCCCTCTTCCTTGATTTGAGAGCCGCGTTTGACAGAGTCAATAAGACTGCACTTCTAGTAAAGGTCCATAAGGCCGGAATTCGAGGTAGACTTGCCAAGTTTATAATAAACTTTTTAGAAAATAGAACTTTTAATGTAAGGTGCGGTAACACATATTCTTCAAATCATAATCAGGACCACGGGGTCCCACAGGGATCGGTTCTCTCTCCAACTCTATTTCTAATTATGATTAACGACATTTTCAGTAATATTAACAAGATCGACAAAGGTCTTAAATTTTCAATGTACGCTGATGACCTGGTGGTGTGGCTCTCCCACCCCAGTGTAGATCAAGCCAGCAAAATTCTACAACTAGTCCTCATTGATATAAAGGTATGGTGCGACCAGTGGGGTCTAGAAGTTTCTCCAAGTAAATCTGCATCCTTGATTTTCTCGAAAAAAGCTGTATATGTGGAACCCTACATTCCATTAAAATATAACAATCAAATTATCCCTTTTGTCAAATCATTCAAGTATCTGGGAGTAACGCTCGACACTCGTCTTTCGTTCATCCCACATTTCAATGATTTAGTACAAAGATGTACGCGACGAATAAATATTATGAAGTCGTTAACTGGAAGAGAGTGGGGCGCAGACCGCACCACTCTTCTCAAGTTATATACTTCCCTGATACGACCAATCCTGGACTATAACGCATTCTTATTTGATGATATATGTTCCCAAAAAATTGAAAAATTGCAAACTGTCCAGAACACTGCCTTGCGTATCGTGACAGGGGCCTGTCGCACCACCAACACCACAAACTTACACATCGACACAAACATACCCACACTCTGCCGCCGACGCAAATACACACTACTTAGATTCTACGCCAGAGCAAGTTCACACCCCACACGCCCAACATTCCACATCTTAACCCACCCCGCACCCACAAGACGACAAACACTACTACAAAAACGACACCCACTTATCAGTCACAGAATCAGACAAACACTCACACTATTCAACATCCCACACATCAACACAATGCCAACACCACCACTCACACCTCACTGGCTCGACACAACACCAGACACACACCGCCTCTTCACACACAACAAAAACACAGTCATGGCGGCAGAGACACACACACTCTTCCACGAACACAAAGCACAACACAACACATACACATACATATACACAGACGGTTCACGGCGCGACGGCCGAACCGGCGGTGCATATTTTTCAAACACAGTTAACAGTAACTTCAGACTTCCAGACACAAATAGCGTATACACAGCGGAACTATCATCAATTTTATTTGCATTAATATATGTTAAAAAGGAAAAATTTAAAGAAGTAATCATTTGCACAGACTCGTCTGCCTCGCTCTCAGCCATTTCCTCGATTAGTGACTGTAGAAATCCGATAGTATTTCAAATTAGACAGATAATTAAGCATTTAAATAGCAGTATCAAATTCCTCTGGATCCCAGGACACGCTGGTATCCCGGGAAACGAGGAAGCCGACAGATTAGCGAAATTGAGCCTAGAATTACCTTCAGAAAACCACATTCCAAGTCCTGTATGTGACGTTTTAAATTATATAAATTCTCAACTTAGCATACTGCGCCAGCGCGACTGGGACGCTGCTCCGCATTATCATCTCCATCCGATCAAGCCGAAAGTCCAACATTTTATATCTAGTCATCAGAATTGTAGAGAAAAAGAAATAGTATTAGCACGCCTTCGCCTCGGTCACACAAAAATTACGCATTATCACATTATAGCCAATCTTCCGCCACCAAGTTGCCAACATTGTCCAGGTTATCCGCGCTACACAATTAAACATTTACTAATTACTTGCCCAGTACACAACGTCAAACGTCAGAACATTATTAATTACACACAACAAAACCGCATCACATTAAATCTCCAAACACTGTTAGGTGATATTTATCCCGAACTGACAAGCCTCCTCTTCGATTTTCTCTACCAAACACGACTAGTTAAGCAAATATAACAGGGGTTTTTGGCCTAGCGCAATTTTGGCTCTCCGCGCAGGTTTTTTCCCCTTTGCGTTAGACGCTGGGTTTTTTATTATTCAGGACTTTTTGCCCAGCTAAATACACCCCACAGCCAGGTCTCGCCGGGGCGCCGGAGCCAGGGAGACTGGCAACAGTCTCCCGTTGTTGCAATGATGGCACCACCCGGCTCCATCAACACTGACATTGTGTACAAGTGTATGTGTGTTCATCAGTGTATGTAATAAAATGTATATGTATGTGTGTCTCGTGTTTTACTTATCTTTGATCTTGAACGAAAGACTTAACGTAAGGCTATATATTATATTTACTTTGAACATTTCATTAACGTAAAATAGATACCCTACTCCCTAGCAAGCTCCGGGTCACATAAACCGGTTAACGTAACTCTTTTCCTGGCAAATTGCCAGAAGTAATCCCCCACCCCGGGAAATGGCTATAGGCCGGTCCGGGAGGTTAGGAAAAAAAAAAAAAAAAAAAAAAAAAAAACATAAATTTGATGCTTATCGTTGGCAGCAGCCGAAGATTTTGACGAGTACCGAGAACTATGAGCTGTGTTTTCTGAGCATTGACTTTCATTCCATTTTTGCCGAACCAGTTGGATAGCTGCGAAAGATTTCGTTCCATGGATCCAGTCAGAGCGCCAATGTCTCCGGGTCTCCCACTTACAAGGACCTGGGTGTCGTCCGCATACTGCACGATACATGCGTCATGAGCATACAGGGGCATGTCATTCGCGTAAATGCTGTACAAGAGCGGACCGAGCGCTGACCCCTGGTACGTTCCGATCGGGTTGTGCAGAGGCGCAGATAAGGTACGAGAGCCGCGCTGGCTCTGGGTGACAACCTGCTGGTAGTGGCCGGCAAGGTAGCTCGCAAACCAGCGCGTATCCACATTGTAGAGTTTCAGTTTTCTCAACAGTCCATCATGTGGCACAACATCAAAACATTTGGACAAGTCTAACAAACACAACAGGGTGATTTCTCTTCTATCCATGGCCTCATAGAAGTGATTACAGTAAGAAGGGCAGTGCCAGTGGAGTGATTTAATCTAAAACCATGCTGACTAGACGAGAATAAGTGGTGGACAGTAAAATAGCTAAACAGCTGCTCATAAACAACACGTTCAATGATTTTGGCGATGGCCGGCAGGATGGAGATCGGTCGGTAATTGGACACGTCGGTGGATTTCGGTGTCTTTTGGATGGGATGCACCAAAGACAGTTTCCATGAGTCCGGAACGACATTACTGGTCAGGCTAGAATTCACAATATGGGTGATGACTGGACAAACGGAATCCATACACTGCTTAATGAAACGTACACATAAACCGTCGGCACCACACGATGTACTGTTCCGCATGCGGGCTATGACGCGCCGCAGTTGCCCCGGTCATATACCTAACAGAAGAACAGAAACAAAAATATTGTTTTGCTTCTTGGAAAAAATAGGTCTACATAAGATCCGCGTTACAATGGAAAAGTTTCATGTTGCGTAACCATATAATTTTTGGAAACTTTTACATATTATTTTTCATAAAAAAGACGATGGTGATATTAATTTTAATCAAAAAGTTGCATAAATACCTTAAACAACTAATAACTATATTTATACGTGTTGCCCTCTGATTGGTCTTAATCGTGTGACGTCACACATGATTATTCAGTCGTCCGACGAACGCCATTAATAGGCGAGCGGGTATTGTTTCGAAGATTCAGCTTGTGATTAGTTGATGTAGTGGTAAAAATTGACGGAAAAAGAGAGATATTGCTATTGTTTCGATCAGAAATATAAAAACGAAACAATAACTGCGCCAAATGCGATATTCATCGGCCTTCAGATGGCAAACAAGAAACGAAAGCTGTGGTGTGCTGCGGCTCGCAGAAGTAACGTTATTGTCGTGGCCATGCAGAAGTGGCCCCACTGCCCTATACAAGCTCCCAAGTGCCTCGCATAATGCCACCTACCTCGCATAATGCCAACTACCTGTTGATTGCTTGGCAAGCCAAGTAGTACTTTATCGTAGGCTTCTGTATACGAAACCGAAAAGTAATTGTATATCTTAAAAATATTCGTTATATATGGATGTTAATAGGAATATATAGAAGAGAAAAAAAGTTAAATTAAGTTAGTAAAGTATTGAAAAGCGCATAGTACCTAAGTTATATACCTAAGTTACTAGTGTATTCAAATGAGCATGACTAGGATGCAGGCAAAGGTAGCAGAGCTAGAGGCCCTCCAGGCCAGGGTAGCGGAGCTTGAGGCGCAGTTAAGTAAGTGTAGGTGTAGAGATGAGCCGCAGGAGGGTGTAGCTCCTGACCAAGGAACGTATGCGCAGATCGTGGTTAAGGGGTCAGAAAAGGAGCCTACAGGATCAGGGACCAGTGGTAGTTCTGATAGGGGCATAAGGGAGGAGGATAAGGCAAAGGTGGATAGTCCGGCTGGGGTTTGGAAGTGTGTCGGAGGGTCACATTTCTGGAGACCCAACACTGTGGAAAGTAATGCTAGGGCCACAGACAGTAAGGATGAGGAAGGGTGCTGGGTAATGGAGGGTGGTAGCAGAATCTGGAGGAGGAAGAGGGAAGGGGATCAGGAGGGATGGACAAAAGTTCAGGGTAGAGTCAGGCAGTACAGCCCCAGGAAACATCTGCAGGTTACAATATCAAATAGGTTCAGTGCGTTAGAGTCAGCAGCTGAAAGTGACGGGGAAGAGGTTCAGCATTTAGTTGTTGGGGACTCAAGGGCAAGGCCCTTAAGGCGAACATTCTGTGGGAAGAGGGACATATAGTCAAACCAGGGGCAAAAGTAGCTGATATGGGCCCTGTCATTGAGGCAGAACTTGGTAGGAGTAGCCCGGAGACAGTTATACTACAGGTGGGGGTGAACGACATAGGACCTAGGCAGAGTGTGAGAATAGTAGCGGAGTACCGGAGCCTGCTGCAGAGGCTGAAGGAGTCCAGGAAACCAGTCATTGTGACTGGCATCCTCCCTCGCTGTGGAGCCAGTGAGGAGTGGTACTCGAGAGCTCTGTCTGTGAACAGCTCAGTTCAGAACTTATGTTCAGCTATGGGGCTTAGTTATGTAGACTTATGGGATCAGTTCTATGAGTGGCGTAGGTATTATATGAAGGATGGGCTTCACTTATCGGATGAGGGGACAAGGGCTTTGGGAGATGCCTACAGAAGCGTCATTCAGGGAAACTAAATAGGGGGGGGGGGGGGTTCGGGGACGCTAGTACCAGGGCATCAGGAAGTAAGCATTGGTAGAAGTTCATGTCAGAATAGGACAGTAGATTATAATTCCCTCAGAATTAGCAGTCGGCTCAAAGTATAAGATCACATGTGTGTTGCTGAATGCCCAAAGTATTAGGTCTAAATTTGATGAGTTTGAGTGTTATGTTGCCCTTTAAAAGCCTGATATCATTTGTGTAACCGAGACATGGGTTAGTGAGGGGTATAATAGGGATAGGCTACAGGATTTCGAGTTACAAGGGTATAACATGTTCTCATACTGCAGAGAATCACGGCAGGGGGCGGAGTGTTTGTATATGTAAATAGCTTGTATTGCACTACTAGAGTTGATGATTCTAGTAAAGTAAAAGAAGTATAATCAATCTGGCTCGACATTAGAATTGGTACAGGAAACAGAGGAAGGTTAAGGATAGGTGCATTTTACAGACCAGGGAATCTTCCAAGGAACTCCCAAGCTGAAACAGACCAAGATATTTGTGAGGAAATACGTAGGAACTTTCGGGCTCAGTGTCTTATTATGGGATATTTTAACTTAAGAGGATACGAAAGTATAGCAGAGGAAACAAATGAGTGTAGGTTGTATAGGCAAATCTTTGAAGAGGAGCTTTTCATGCATCAGTTTGTAACAGAGCCAACCAGACATTGCTCCATTCTAGACCTTGTATTCTCAGACAACAGTGATCTAGTTAGTGACATAAGTATTTGCGAAGGTCTAGGAACCAGTGATCACAATATGGTTAAATTCAATATCTCATCAGAAATGAGGCCCGAAGATAACCTTATTATGGTTCCAAACTTCAGCCGGGCTGATATTGATGGCATTAGACATGACCTCGCACAGATAAAATGGAACGTTGAGTTGGCAGGTTGAGATGCATGTGAGGCCTGGAATGTTTTCAAAGCTAGATTAAGCCAAATTCAGAATCGGCATATACCCCTCAGGCACAAACGTAACAGAACCAAGGGCAAACCAGTTTGGCTTACCCTAGAAGTAAGGAGTGCTATACAAGCTAAAATAAGTGCATTTGGCATTTTGAAGGGATATTCACTAGATATAAATCAGAAAGCCTACCAGAATGCAAGAAATTCAGTTAAGAAAAAGGTCAGAGCAGCTAAAAGGGCAAAGGAACTTGATTTAGCTAGCTAAACATTGTAATGCAGATAGTAAGAAGTTCTTCAGTTTTTATAAGTTCAGTACAATTTCCAAAAATATAGGTCCATTTAACGTAGATGATGCGTTAGTTAGCAAGGACAGTGCAATGGTTGAAGTGCTTAATGATCAGTTCCAATCTGTCTTTACTATCGAGGACCAGAGTAGTATTGCAGCACTTTAGCCTGAGCCAGAGACAGAGGAGACTATAGGAGAGCTAGGTGGCATAAGTAGTGAACTTGTTCTAGAATATCTAAAGAAAGTAAGGCCTAACAAGGCAGAAGGACCTGATGAAATCCATGCTAGACTTTTAAGAGAATCTGAAAGGGAGTTGTCAGTTCCATTAGCCATAATATTTTATAAATCACTCGCAGATAGTAAAATTCCACTTGATTGGAAAAGAGCAAATGTTGTTCCTATTCATAAAAAGGGAGATAGAAGTAAAGAGGAAAACTATAGACCGGTTAGTCTGACATTAGTCTGCAAGGTGCTTGAATCAATCATCAAAGATAAGATTGTTGAATTCTTGGAGCAAAATGAACTCATCAAGGATACACAGCATGGCTTTAGGAAGGGCCGTTCTTGTTTAACTAATCTTCTGGAGTTGTTGGATGTTGCAACAGATAGCTTAGATCAGGGTAAACAGATCAGGGTTACCCTGATAGCTTTGATCAGGGCAAATGTAGCTTGTCTTGATTTCAGTAAAGCATTTGACAAAGTCCCCCATACAAGACTGGGGTTGCAACTTAAAATTCATGGGATCAGGGGCAAGATTCTGGATTGGATAGAAACGTGGCTTTCAGGACGCCAGCAAAGGGTAATATTGAATGGGTGTCAATCACAATGGAAGGAGGTTATCAGTGGGGTTCCACAGGGCTCAGTCCTGGGCCCATTGCTTTTTATAATATTTGTGAATGCAATTGAGAACAGTATAGACAGCGAAGTCTTGAAATTTGCAGACGATCTAAAAGTTGTCAGGATTATTAGAGGAAAACATGATCAGGATGTTTTTCAATCAGATCTGGACAAGCTAGTTGAGTGGTCTGAAGCATGGCAGATGAAATTCAATTTGAGTAAATGTAAGATTATGCACGCTGGACGAGTTAGCAGTAAACATAGGTATGAAATGGGTGGGCAGAAAATGGAGCAGATTGAAAAGGAAAGAGATTTAGGTGTCGTGGTAAACAATAGACTATCAGCGTCAGACCAGGTTGTAGAAGCTAGGAAAAAGGCACTTAGAATGCTAGGAACCATTAACAGAAATGTTTCCTACAAGAGTGAAAAGGTAATAACAAAACTGTATTGTGCATACGTTAGACCACATTTGGAGTATTGTGTACAAGCCTGGTCTCCAACATATGAGAAAGATTGCTGGTTGTTAGAAAGAGTTCAACAAAGGGCAACAAAAATGGTTAATTGTCTTGGTAGTTTACCTTATGAAGATAGATTAAAGAAATTGGGTATGTTTTCACTTAGATATAGAAAGCTAAGAGGAGATCTAATTGAAGTCTTCAAATTTGTAAATGGTCAGCATTCTGGATATTTAAAGGGAATGTTTGAGTTCAATAGGGAATATCGAGGTAGAGGTCATCAGCATAAACTCATTATGAAACAAAGTAGGACTAGGCTACGACAGTCATTTTTCAGTAGAAGGGTTGTAGGACATTGGAATATGCTACCAGGGGATGTCGCTGATGCAGTGACACTTGCTTCCTTCAAAATTATATTAGATAAATACTTTACAGAGAAGGGATTAGTTCATAAATACTCGTGGGATTAGCATTCTTTTATGCAGGTAGAGTAAGGTGATTTGAAGGGGCGAGACTGGTGGAGGGGGGGGGGGGGGAGGGGGGTGCAACCTCGGATGGGCCCAAGAGGCTCATTGTTGCACTTTTCTTTTATGTCTTTATGTCTTTAAGTTTAACTTGACCAAAGGCACGCGCTCAATCATTACATTGGTGTTCGCACAGTGGTGGAAACTGAGGTGCATTGCATCAAGGCCATACAAGCATTGTCTGCTTGTTTCAAAGGGGGGAAACTGAGTTGTACGTTGGCGCAGGCTGCTTATGAACCCGACATTTGAGAATTTCAGAACTTAAATGTGACACTTGTAACATGCCAACATTTTTGTGTGCAAATTTTCAAACACATCCATTGAGTAGTTGCAAAAATACGCCCCGAGAAATGGTTACGGTCAACGTTACGGCAGATGATCAACTATGACCAAATTGGGCCAAACACCATGTGTGACGTCACGACCGTTTGCGCAACAAGAACATTTTTTAACAATGGATTTTTGCAAAGTTTGTTTATTTGTGTGTACTGCAACTATGCATCTTTTTACAAAATGACTGAAGTTTAGTATATAATATTTATTTGTGTTAATTTTAAGCCCATAACGTGAAACTTGTCCATTACGAAGTGCAGGCAAGTTAGTGTGTGCATTTTGATAAGACATGGTCATTATGATTTATAGTTTGCTGGCCCAGGGATGGGGCATGTGGGAACAACTTATTAATATTCATCATTGCCACTTACCAGGCTGTGCCATTACCCATTGACTGAACTGGTTCGGGAGAGGTAAACTAGGCTTGCTTTTTTTCTCTGTTCAGGATGCGTTGTTAGCAGCAATCTTCCATATAAAGCAACTCAACCCAACCTCTATAAGGCTCTAGTCAATCTTGAAGCTGGTAGTTAGTAGTCGTGGGCGTCACCACCACTGGGGACACTGGGGACATTGTCCCCAGTAATGTTCATCAATCTCTGATATGGTCCCATGTTAAAGTACACGTCTACTTGGATTTGTCCCTAGTAATTTGTAATGTCAATGGTTACTGGTCAGTGGCGACGCCATTGTTGGTAGTATTTACTATTTATTATGTAAGGTCAAGCAATTGTAATAGGTTAAATAGGTAATGGGTCTAGGGTTAACAAGCGCCCTGGAGGGGGGACGAAATCCGCCCACCCCTCCGGTTTTTCGAGGATAGCGCAAAAACGGCGGCGCGCAGCGTCGCCGTTTTTTGCGCACCAGTTCAAAAATGAAGTTCCCACATTATGTAAAATTTTTGGCCTCTGGTCATCTCAGGTCAGGTCACCAGACCGGGTCACGTGATGACCTCAACTCCAAGACGTTTGCAGTAGTACCACAGCCAAAGTTTTACGCCGATCGGTTTCAATCTTGCAGGACTTCATAAGGTCATAGATACCAACAATTTGTTAATCTCGGATTTCTAATATCGGTGACCTAAGGTCAGGTCAATTTTGTGACCGCCATCACTGTTTTATCCATAACTATCGACATAATGAAGATAGAGAAGAGAAAATGGTACCAATATGTTTGTCTCGTCGAGACACGTCTCCCAATTTGCAACATGACCAACTTGGGTCACCACTTGACCTTGACCTGAGGTCAAATTTCTCAGTTGACCTAACCCGGTCACCATGAATATGATTAGAAGCGCCCTGACAAGACACACGCGATGGCGTAAACATTATTGCTTTATCTTTATTAGTTAAAAGGTTATTTGCGAAAAACAGTTTTGAAAACAAAATCACTCTTTTGACATTCGATGACCTCTGGAGCCTAAACTATTGACCTGAGCTCAAATCTGAGGATACCTATAGTTGCATTTTTCATTGCATTTTTGAAATTGCATTTTTCAATGACTTTCGTTTGCTTTTTTCCGTTTGCTGATAACTATCATAGTTCCCGAGATATTTGGGGGTGTTCGAACCGAAATCTTGAAAACTTGAAAATCTGACCCTTGATGACCTCTGGTAACCTCAATATTGACCTGAAAAAAATTAACGAAATACTATAATACGTTTTCGAGATCATAGGGGGGGGGGACGAAATCCGCCACCCCCTCCAGGGCGTGTAATTATCAGAGGCCCTCCAGGGCGCGTGTTAACACGCGCAGTGGAGAGGGGTATTCCACTAACACGCAGTGGAGAGGGGGGGCACTTTATAAGGAGATGGGGGGGGGCACTTAAGTGCCTCCTAAGATCTCCGAAAGTATGAGAGCTAGAATGATGAAACTTGCAGGGTAGGTAGGTGCTATGATTATCTACATATTGTAAAATTGTATCGACCTTCGGTCTGTTATGTTGCGTAGGTTCTCGGCAGCCCGCGACATGCAGCACGCCTACACTCGGCGAGACCGAGATCACAACTGTATAAGTCGCAAACAATGCGGGGCAGCGCCAGCGCCACCACACGGACAAACAGCTAATCGCTGTGCCACAGGAAGTGTGGCAACACTTTACCTTCAAAACATAACACGGTCTATATCTTCAAGGTCAAATGAGGTCACGAAGACAAATCTGGCAAAATGTCACATTAAAAAAAGAGACTTCTGTGACGTCACAGGTCACCAGCAATGTGTTTAAAATTGTTTCCGGGTATGAACATTGACATTGTCTACCGAATGGCGTTTGAGTCATCCCGATCCGACTGTCGGTTACGAAGATATCGATTTGCCGACCGCGATTCTGGCCGCCATCTTGGACTAAAAATCCATATAACTCAAAAATGAACCGACCGATTTTGATGTGTTGCGTCAAACGATCCGCTATTGAATTGGCGTTAATGTCACAACAAACACCGCCCTGCTCCGCTTCATTTTCGAAATATTCACGAAAAACATGTGCGGGGGGGGGCACAAAAGTGCCCCCACCCTCCACTGCGCGTGTTAAATGTACTACTAGGCCAACTCTGTTTTTCTGGTTGTTGATTGTTTTTTACTAACAGTAACAGCTTTCTTTAACATCAGATGAGAGTGTAGGTATTAATTATGTACATACATCAATCATTTTCATAAAAGTTTCCATGCACATTCACTTTAACCGACTAAATGTGTATGAGTCAACTCAAGTCTGACTCAACAGCGAAGAACTGACTCGACTCTTAACTCAAGTGTTGTTTCAAACAAATGTAATCGATTCGACTCTTGACTCAAGCACTGTTTCAAACAAATAGAATTGATGCGACTCTTGACTCAAGCGCTGTTTTTAAATGGAATCGAATCAACTCATTATTCATCCAAAAATGTCCGACTCATCAGTCGATTCGTGATTCAACTCTGAGTCGGTTACAAGTCTGACCAGCAGGCAACACTTCCGTTGGACCCGATAGATTACATTACTCATTCTTTCGCCACTTGCCTGAAAACACACTGCAGTTTATTTTGCCAACTTTCAATGATCTTTGGAGTAAAAACGTTTTTTTCCATACGCCTGGCGTAATACAGTGGTCATCTCCTTGCTAAAACCCGAGAAGGATATGGCCAGAACCCAGAAACTCAGCGAATTACTGACCTATTTCTTTGCGAAGTTGCCTGGGAAAAGTTTTTGAGCGGATCGTTGCAAAATGTTTATCATGGATGAAAATCACATGCTTTTGAAATATCAATGTGAATTCCGACGGTATCAGCACAATGGATCATATTATTCGCCTTGAAACGGATATCAGAAAAGGATTCAAGTACAAACAACACACCACAGCTGTATTTTTGGACATACGTCGTGCATATGATATCGTGTATAATCCAGCACTTATTTACAAAATATACTAATTTGGATTCAAAGGAAATTTGACTAAATACCTCGTAGGTTTGTTGTCAGGTCAACGAACGTTTCGTGTGAGATATCGTTCCACAATGTCTGATTCTTATTCATTTGAAAATGGTGCTCCGCAGGCAGGGGCGTCGACGCAGGCAGGGGCGTCGTTGGGCGTGTGTGTGTGTGTGGGGGGGGGGGGGATCGCGACCCCCCCCCCCCACACACTTTCTAAAACCGGGGGGGGGGGGATCGACCCACCCACACACGGCCGACCCCCCCCCCCCCCCCCATATATGGCGGCCGACCTCCCCCCACCCCCCACCCCACACACACACACACACACCTTGTATGTCGGAAGCCGGTTCTAGTTTGCATGCACATTACAATTCCTATTAAAATCAAGATTGGAATATGAAAAATCCGACGTGGCAGGGGCGTAGCTTCTCCATATATTTTGTTTGGGGAGGGGGGCTGAGCTGGGCAAAATCGTTAAAAGTATCATCAAAATCCACAAAAATACAGATTTCTCCCCGGATTTGACCCACTTCCTCGTCCAAGTTCGGGTGACTGAAGCCAAGTTGGGGGGGGGGGGGGGGGGGGTGCGGCTGAAGCCACCTCAACTGAATAGGATCCTACACCCCTGCGACGTGGAAATGGGCTCAGTCATTTACGGATGAGTTTCCTTCGTTTTCCCTTCGACACACCGCTACTCCGAAAGGAAAACGAAGGAAATTTCATCCGTAGCACGCAGTGGCGTCGCCGACGGGGGGGGGGGGGGTCTCCCGACCTCCCACTCTCAAAAGATAGGGTGGTTGACCCCTCCACCCATACTTTTTGCGGGGGAAGTTAACAATTTATCGTAAAAATTGCCTTGGCAGCAGTCAAAATCCAGCTATCCACAGTCAAGAAGTGGACATTTTGCGCCGCGTTTTGGAATTGCTTATACAAATTTAGAAAATGGGAAAATGAATTCCACCAGGGCCCTTCATAAAATATTAACTTTCAAGCGGCTACATGTTTAAGTTTTGCTAGTCTGCTGAGTTCCGAAAAAGGCGACGCGAACGCAAAGACGCGGACATTGGCACCCGGAAGCTGCTCCAGCGGTGCCCAGCTTGCTGGACCGAAGAGCTAATAGTGGGGACCAGGCCAGGACCATCTCCCCAAGCCAGCGCCCCCCAGGCTCCTCCAGGTCCACAGGGACCATTTATGCGCGGAAAAGTCGTTCTGCCCGTTGCTGCTTTCAAACCATTTGCACTGTTACCAGTTGTTTGTTACAGTTCGGTACATATGTATACAGTTATTATTATCATGTGTACTATTGAGCGCTGACTGCCACCGGTCATCGTGATTTACTATCCGAGGCTAATGTATATGAAAAACTTCGTTCATTTCAATATTATTAATCATACCGAGATGTGTAACCAGGAAAAGAGGTTACGGAGGAAAAGAGGCCAAAGAGGATCAATGACCTCTTTGGTGACATACCTGCAAATGTATATTATTCACTATTTGCACCAGGTAAGAGGAAAAGAGGCTTGGCTCCACTCACGGTCTGATTCCAAAATAAAAATTGCTTTTACACGACCTAAAATCTTCACGCCGCTTCGCGGCGTCACATCGGTGGCCACCATAATAACGAAGCCATCGTCATCATATTCGGTTCCTCGTAACGCTGAATTGAATTTACAGCATTTATAGCTTCTTATCCTATACATGGCCCACCGCCTATATTTCTTGGATTTATCAGGAAAACCTGTAAAAAAAAATCGCGCCGGCGCTAAATAACAAGTATACCTAGTATATATAACATGAAAATCCACATAAAAATGCTGCAAAGGCTTAAATACACGAGAAAAAAGTGGGGTACAATTTTTTGGTCATTTCAGCCGACCCCCCCCTACACACACACACACACACACACACACACACACACCACACACACACACACACACACACACACACACTCACACACACACACACACACACACACACACACACACACACACACACACACACACACACACACACACACACACACACACAACACACACACACACACACACACACACACAAACACACACACACACACACACACACACACACACACACACACACAACACACACACACACACACACACACACACACACAACACACACACACACACACACACACACACACACACACACACACACACACACACACACACACACACACACACACACACACACACACACACACACACACACACACACACACACACACACACCCACCCACCCACCCACCACCACCAACCACACCACCCACCCACCACCCACCCACCCACACCACCCACCCACCCACACCACACCACCCACCCACCCACCCACCCACCCACCCACCCACCCACCAACCCACCCACCCACCCACCCACCCACCCACCCACCCACACCCAC
>JAXIVJ010003522.1:80000-93153 GCA_036785665.1 Chirona hameri
ATTTCACCTATACTTTTAATATAATGCTCAATGACCTCTTTGGTGACATACCTACAAATGTATATTATTCACTATTTGCAGATGATAGCGCTATTTGGTGATCTGACAAAAATCACGAACACTCTGTCCCTCGTCTGCAGCAAGCATTGAACAACATTACCAGATGGTCTACGAAGAGCAGATTTATCTTTCCGCCTGAAAAATCAGCGGGCATGATTTCCTCACACAAAAAAAAACACAAGAATACAGTGCAGATAGTAAAACCATCATCCAATTGTACAGAGCACTAGTACTACCCATCATCGAATATGGAGCCAGCGGCGGATCCAGAATCCGGTCAAGGGGGCCGCCACGTAGCGAATTGGGCCCCCTCGAGCTTTGGTGATCCCCTTTAGGCTTTGGTGTGCCCTGTCGACCTTGAAAGCAAATGGGTGCTAAAATATGGCCCTTCACACGCCATATTGGGCCTCTACAAGCTCAAATTCGTCATCTTCAGCCAGAATGGCCCTCGAGAGGCCAGAGAGGCGTCCCTCTGGAGGGAAGAGGGGCCTTATGGAGGCCGGAGTGGGCCCCTCTGGAGGTAGAGACCAGAGTGGGCCCCTGGAGACCAGTGAGCCATCAGGAAGCTAGTGGAACCCTCTGGAGGTCAGAGTGAGCCCTTTGAAGGCGAGGTTTGGTCTTCCGTAGGTCAAAATTGGTCTCTGAATGCTGGTATGGGCCATATACGGGCTGAATTGGGCCTATAAAGAAGAGAATGAACTTAAACACACCCGAATAGGCCCTCTGCAGACACAGTCGAGTCGAAACGTTGGCCCATTGCTCAATTGCGTCGTTAAAATTATCACTGTCAGAAGAGTTCCCGTCGCTTTCAAATTTACTTTAAATGCTTTATGCGAAAACAGAGGTAAACTGGTTTATCGTCACTGCCATCGGCTATGGGCCCCTTCCGGGGCTCAAGGGGGCATGTCCCCATCGTGTCTCTCTGGATCCGCCACTGCCCAGCACCCCGCGCTTGCGCGCTGGCGTCTCCGCTCTACCAAGGCCACGTTCTGTTTACAGAGTCAGAGCGGCACAGTACAAAGAGTCAGAGCGGCAGAGTAGCTGTGAAGGTCACCCGCACTGGCACCGGCACTCCCTTATCGAGCGCAGTACGGAGCCGGGCGGCGGGGCGGTGGCGGGACTGTGTCCGGTGTTAGTGAGGAGGCGTCAGTGTCTGCGTGTGACGTCTGCCGCTCAGGGGCAGCATGGTGGCTGTTCAACCAGTGACGAAGTGCTAGAGAAGAGAAGAGCGAGAGCGAGAGCGAGAGAGAGAGAGAGCGAGAGCGAGAGCGAGAGCGAGAGCGAGAGCGAGAGCGAGAGCGAGAGCGAGAGAGAGAGAGAGAGAGAGAGAGAGAGAGAGAGAGAGAGAGAGAGAGAGAGAGAGAGAGAGAGAGAGAGAGAGAGAGAGAGAGAGAGTGTGTCGCCATGTTGGGCTGGCTGCTGACGGGGCTGCTGACGGCGCTGCTGGCGGTGATCCGCTGGCTGTTCACCCCGGTACCGCTAGCTGTGATCGCCTTGCTACTCGCCTGGGCCTACTACACCATGACCAAGAACTTCAACTTCTGGAGATCGCGTGGGGTACCCGGACCGGAACCACGCCTCCCATGGGGAAGCGAATTCGGACCGCCCTTCTCGAAGATGTATGAGCTCGAGGGCTGGCTCTATCACAAGCACGGCGGGAAGAAGTTTTGCGGCTTCTTCGAACTAAATAAACCGGTGCTATTCGTCGGAGATTTGGAACTGATTCGATCCATCACGATCAAGGATTTTGACCACTTCACTGACGAACGCGACCAGCTTGGCTCGGATATGTTTAAAGAAATGTTGATCGTCCTGAAGGGAGCGCAGTGGAAGGAGACACGCTCCGTGATGTCGCCCACCTTCTCCTCTAGCAAGCTGAAGGCGATGTACCAGCTGACACTGGACAACGCTCAGAATCTGGCCCAACACGTTCGCGAGCAGATGGCTGACAAGGATGTGGTGGAGGTGAAGGATGTGTTCGGACGTTTCACGATGGACAACATCGCCTCATGTGGCTTCGGTGTCAACTGCAACTCGTTCACCGACCCAAACAGCAAATTCGCATCTATGGCGGCAAGTCTGAGCAGTTTCGACCCACTCTCTATGGTACGCTTCATGGCCGAAAGTATTTTGCCGGAGAGCATAGCAGGTTTGATCCCAACCCCCATCGATAGGGCGGGGGGCTTCTTCAGAGATGTAGTCACCAAGACCATGGCCCACCGTGACAAGTATCCGAACTCGACCCGCGACTTCCTACAGCTTCTAATGGACACCAAAGACAAGGACGGCAAGCGGATCCTCTCCACCAGCAGCATCGTCGCGCAGTCGATACTGTTCTTATTTGCCGGCTACGACACGACGGCAACTCTGCTGACCTTCACTGCCTACTGTCTGGCGCTGGACCAGGAGATTCAGCAGCGCGTCCAGCAGGAGGTGGACGAGGCGATTACCCGGCACAGTGGCCTCACCTACGACGCAGTCATGGACATGCCCTACCTGGACCGGGTGATGGCCGAGACGCTGCGCATGTACTCGCCGGCCACTCGCCTCGAGCGAGTGTGCACCAAGGACTACATGCTTCCCGGCACTGATGTGATCGTACCAACCGGCACGCTGTTGTATATACCCGTGTACGTGCTGCACCGCGACCCGGACCACTACCCGGACCCGCTGCGCTTCGACCCGGACCGCTTCCTGCCCGAGGAGAAGGAGAGAAACGCCACCCGTGCGCGTACATGCCGTTCGGCAGCGGGCCGCGCAACTGCATCGCGCAGCGGTTCGCGCTCTTCGAGGCCAAGATAGCGCTGGCTTCGATCCTGAGGGAGCTGACGCTGAAGCCGACAGGGAAGACGCCCCCGCACCCGATGCCGCTCAACAAGAAGGCCTTTCTGGTGAACCCGGAGGGTGGGAAGCTGCCACTACGCGCCGTTCCCAGAGAGGAGGCAGAATGAACACAGGAGGTGGCGCGGCAGCGGACAGCGCGACGAGGCGAAACAGACAGCTGGCGGCAACAGCTGACAGTAGCAGCTGACGGCAGCAGTTGACAGCAGCTGACGGCAACGGCTGACGGCAGCAGCTGACAGTAACAGCTGACTGCAGCAGCCGACCGCAGTAGCAGCTGACGGCAGCTGACGGCAGCTGGCGGCAAAAGCTGATGGCAACAACTGATAACGTCAGAAGCAGCTGGCAGCATCAGTTTACGGCAACAGCTGACAGCAGCAGCTGACTGATTTCTCCTGGGCTTTACGGTGTCGGATGTGGTGTGACGACGATTGCTTCCTCAGGTGTACTGACCTCGCTCTTATTGAGGAAATGGGCTTTTATTAACGATTTTCTTGCATCACTTTGTATAGGTTGTTACGTTGTCTCTAAATAGATTGTACTGTCCCCGAGTTTACAAGGTTGTGTTATGTGCTGGCCCGATTCACGCTAAATGATTATCGGTTTGGATTGCTACATTTGAACCACTGCAGTGGTGTCATTTGATGTGTCTTTGATGGTAGCAAAGCTCTCTAATGCTGACTTGACGCCCTTTAACCATGTGCCTGTATCTAACTCGGAGTTGAGTCATGAATCGACTCAAGAAACAGAGTCTTCCTCATGAGTGGTGAGTTGAATGGATTTAATTAAATCGAATAAATAAATTCACTTGAGTCGAGAGCCGAATCTAAGTCTTTTCCCACGAAATGAGAAGAGGCACCTGAGTCGAACGCTTCACAAAGTGACTCATAAGCATTAATTAGCTATGGACTCATCTGATTCAAACTAGACTATTTCTGTAGATATATGTACGACTGTAATAGTGGTCTATAACATAATATTAGGTATTGGTTGATTAATGCTAAATATGTTTTTAAAATATTACATGTTCATCTTTTGCATACCAGTTTAATCGCAGGTAGGTCAACAGGTAGTGGGGCGTCAACTACGTAGGTTCGTAGGTTACGCCGCTTTATGAAACGAGGCGCACCTCACATCATCACTATGCATACAAAATGCATTTCCGTTTTTTTTTTACTTCGATTTATATGAAACAAACAATGTTCTAAGGTCATTTGTCGCGTTCTAGACGAAAAACAGCCCATACACATGTGTTACAACGCCTAATGACCGTAATCTGCGGTTTGACCTCGTGACCTCAGTTGACCTTGACCTGACCCAAGGTCATAAACAGCTTAGAATGGTACTTTAAGTGTCAGACACACGCATCATACCGATTTATCGACTGCTTATGCGTTTAATATCGCAATTTTGCGCGACCATTCCATCCATCGAGACTTTTTGACACGGTCAAACATTTTGTACTTGACCTGACATGTGACGTCATCGGTGACCCCGAGGTCAACAATATTATTTTTCCCTCGATAAATTTCCCAGGGCTATCGAATGCCGTTTGAATTTTTACAATCGGTCCTAAGTAGTTCCGGATATCCGAGGGGGGGGGGGACAAAAAATAGCCCCCCCCCCCCCCCCCAGTAAGTCGCGTTATGGAATATACCCGCAGTAACTCGCGGGTTAATACCTTATTACCGCAAATTGACTCCAGTAGTCGTCGTGCCCTTAAAACCCCACTCAACAAACAACTAAACCTACGTCCGTCAGTGTCATTTTGTTTTGTTTTGGAAAAGTTGGCAAAATTGTAGGGAAAAAACTGGTGACAAACTTCGGGCTTCAGAATCCCAACGGTGACACACAGCTAGGGTTTCCCAGCCCTGCATAAATGGTGATATCAGTCTGAAATTTGGTATGGTAGTTTCCCATATGTGGTTACCTGACATATATTCCGGCTTTTGAATATCTTTGAAAAATGTGATTTTGTGTGAACCCCCTTAAAAAAACCTTTGTGATTTTGTTTGGGGTGAAAAACAAAATTGTCAAACTTCCGAGATAGCCAGATTGTATCCCTAGCCATTTGATATCTTTTGACGTTTTTTGGATTGCATTTTGCTCCAAAGATGGCATTTGTACGGTCTGTTAGATTTTAGCTGATTTTGGTGTAAAACTCGTGTGTAGTGACGTCACTAAATTCGATATAACTCGAATTTGGTAAAACGAAATTGCTTTATTTTTTCACAGAAGACGTAAACCTGATTGAGAAGAAGGAAGAAGTTTCACGTTGATAGCGCTATTCGTTTTAGAGCTATTACGGAAATTCATCAGGGGAGGGGGTGCGTTAAACGCCCTCCCCCAGTCAATGGCGGGTTAACGGCCGAATTTGCGTGCCTAATTTCACGACATTGTCCTACGCGCCGTCTGGAAAGTCTGGGAACTTCCAAGGAAGTGAGCAACAGTTGATTTGTGTCTGAGGCAAAATATAAAATATTACCCAGTGTCAGCTGAACACGCCTAATCGCGCTTTCGGCCGTTAGGCGACAAGTCTGCGCGTTTTTCCATAGGCCCCATGTTAAATTCAGCCGTTAGGCGATTAGGCGAGTGCAGTGGACATCGACCAATTAGTGACACAGCCAGTCAATAATATATACTCATGGGCGAGTCCAATGCTAAAAGTTCGTCATAGAAGAGACGCGTAGTGTCGAGTCTATGACGAACTTTAATCATTGGAAGAGCCCATTAATTATTTATCATGCAACTCAACAATTAGTTTCATTTTTCGAGCCTTCTTTTTTTTGCAAGCCTCGCCTGGAAGTTATTAGATGCAACTGAGCCCAAATAATAACTCTAATACATATTACGTAAATTGTTTACAGCTGCTGCGAGGAACATGATTCTTGTTAGAAATATCATTTGAATAGTGACCTCAACCTTGTATTAAGAAAAATCAAAAAGAAGCCTATACATGACTGATGTATTGATATTTCGGCCACAGGCCTTTTTCTAAACAAAATATACGTATTCTACAATGTCTACATAATAATATCGACATCGATGCATTATATTTCTGTATTTCGTTTTCGATGTATTATATTTTGTCATGCATAGGTTTCTTTGATTTTTCTTTAATACGAGGTTAAGGTCACTATTCAAATGATATTTCTAATGAATATTCATTCAGAATAAGACACCTGCCGGATAAGTGATAACCATGAACTTCATGCCGGCCAAAATATAACTAGCGACGATGGTTTTTATAACGCTTCTAAGTTAACCCTTAGCATCCAATGACCGAATGAGGATCACCTACTTTGAGGTAATTGAATTGCCCATGATCACATCCAATAGACCATTTGCCATTCTTATAAATAAATAAAAATCGAGCCACAGTTCGATTTTTTTTTCTCCACTTCTGAGCCATCCGTTATCATAAACGCGAATCCTCACTGAATACGGTATTTTTCTCACAGAAGCGGCCGACCCGACCCGGCCCGGCCCCAAGTGTATACAGCTGGCGGGCGTTTTTGGAAATAGCAACCACTTAGGGAGACATAAGTCAGTAAAAAATATAGTATTGTTTTTTTTTTTGGGGGGGGGGGGCATCGTCCATACTTGGTTCTCCAATATTTCTTCCGATTTTTGAATATGTTTGATTTTGGGAAATTGTTCCCCAAAAAATATTATTTTTTGGGGAACAATTTCCCAAAATCTATTTTTTCAAACATATTCAAAACCGGAAGATATATTGGAGAACCAAGTATGGACGATGCCTAAAAAAATCAAAGCAATATCTATATTTCTGACTGACTTATGTCTCCCGAAGTGATTGCTATTTCCAAACACGCCCGCCGCCAGGAAATATGCAGTCCGGCCCGGCCGGCCCGGCCCGACCGTAACACTTTTGAGGAGCTTATATCTTTGGAATCCGCATCCGATTGACAATCGGTCTTCACCATCTGATAGCCCCATTCAATCAATTATGTTATTGACATGTTTTGTCTCACGTGAGGGGTCAGCATGGCGCGTGGCACGTGCGCGTCAGGGGTGTCAGCAAACGATATCCTGCTATAGCTGAGAAACGGTTTGACCGATTAAGCTGAAATTTGATGTGTGGTTTGAGACCAATTTAATTGCTATCGTGTTTCTATCGCTATCGTGTTCGCTATCATGTCTATCGCTATCGTGTTTCTACAGGCTCGCTCGTCCTTCGCCGATTAAGGCGGGCTTACTGGTCATACACGCTTATCTGCAGCACTTCATGGTGCACATGCCTCGCAAGTTCGTACAAAGATCGATAAAACGAACCAAAAATTGAAGCAAGGTGGGGCTCCGTTTTTTCAAGGCACTTAAATTCATTTTAAATAATGTATTCGTTGCTGCTGCTGCAAGGCCATAGATACATGTACCTGTGCTGCTGTAAGAATATTGCTGCAGGCCTGCAACCATGTTGCGCCGAATAAACGGCGATGGCTGGTCTTATTGTCGCCGAAAATGAATGTATACCTATGCCGGGTCTAGGCATCCCAAGCAGTGTTCCGAAATTTGGAAAATTATATGCAGACGGGGCATGCATTTACCAAAATAGTTACCTCCAAAAATACCTCTTAATTTGAAATAGTTACCTCCCTTTTTGCCATTCGATTCAGTGTTGTGCAGTAATTGGGTTTCATTATCCTGCGTCAACTTTAGGCAGTGTCCTAGGATTCAAAAATTTGGGTAGGAAATGACACCCTATGGACAATATTTTTCCACCTTTTTCCCCCAGTTTTACTTGAATTTTCCACTCCCTAGACTGAAGATATATTGGAAAACCGGAACCCCTAACACTGATACTAATAATATCATTACTAACTTGTTTTCCTCCACAGGGCTCCTACGAAACCTAAGTCCTTCTTTGATGCATCCATGGTCCAAGTTCAGGCACCAGTGAAGTCATCAAGAGCAATCAACCAACAAGACAGCATGTAACCTATACCAACAACCTACCTCAGCCTGCATCCTCACATAAATCCAGATGTGTGTTGTGCTTTTGTTATTGCACCCTTCTAAATATTATTACAATGTGCATGTTGATATATGTTGAAGCATTATTATTGGTTTTTATGCTATTTATATTTTACCCAAGGTTGAAGTGAACACACAAGAGAGATCATAATAATGTAGAAGAGAAATAGGGACGTCAGACAATCATCAAGGCAACTGATCCAGCTAAATACAAGCACTGCCCCTGCGCGCACACCGTGCACAATTCCATCCTGCAATTATGTTTAAGAGCTGTGCATAAAAGCAATATCTGATAAAATAAGTAATAGGAAACACTCACGACCTCCACACTCACGTGAGGGATAGGAGAGATAGAGGTAAAGGTGGAGGGAGACGAGGTGGGAGGTAGATGTACAGGGATTCGAGGTAGATGTAGACATATAATGGAATTGCGCTTCGCGCAATGCATGCCATCTAGTGCGGACCCCCATTTCGCTGGATCGGGTTTGGATCCGGGGCAAAACCGTAGCCATTTGTTGGAACGTCACAAGAAGCACCGACAACAGAATTGAACAAGAAAAGCTGTTGAAAAAGAAAATGTCGGCGATGGGATTCGAACCCGGGACTCCCGCGCCAAATAAAAGGTTTCGGCAGGGCACTTCAGTATTTTCGGAGTTTGGAGTTAATGCAGATGACCCAATGTTCTCTTAACCTTGTCAGTACTTTAATATTGATCTTAAAATGTTGTAAAATATCATTTGAGAATACAATTGTAATGCACTTACAAAATAATGCCTAGAAAATTGACCATTGTATTGCATTGTATTGTATTATACATCAGCTGACCCTTTCCACACATATAGGGCTGTTACAAGGTTCATTGTCGTACATGTTGGTACATACAAGTTGCAGCCTTAGCTTTGTCATTATAATACAGAAGCTAACACAAGCTAAAATGCACTGACCAGCCAAATAAAAGACATGACATTACAACCAATCTATTACGCAAAAATAAACACTAATAAAACTAGACTGCATTCCACTTTAAACTCACGATACCCCAAAACACCAAACCACAATTCCTAATATGTTTTTACGCCACCTTTACTGACAGATAGATCTCAGATCCACTTTAGAGCCAAAATAAACTATTGAACAGCGATGACGATCTATACAGATAATTTCGCTTCCCGTATTGTTCTGGGCCTGGGCAAAGCCAACTGGTCTGACTGACGGGTGTGACGCCAACACGCTCGGTGAAAACTAACCGCCTCGATATACGAACCCAACTCAATACACAAAATCAAAAATAACCATACTGAAATCATCATACATAGATCAAAAGTAATAACATACTGGCACCGAAGCACATTCATATTGTTTCAGCAAGTCCGAGATATGGTCCATATTCCTGCGAACCTGAAACACCTCTCCGCAAACATAAACATCTTGAACCAAACCACTGCACACTTACACCGCCATACACTTGAATACAAATATCTTACACAAAAAAACCACGCCATTTTCATACCGCAATATTTCTACAGCAGCAAAGTACCTCTGACCGAGCCACCAAACCCATAGCAACATCCGCACCTCTCACATTCCTCCCATGACAAGATTATCCAGGGAGCCCAACATTACCTATAGACCGTTAACCATCCAACCCCCTATCGCCGCACACAAATAAACTCCGTTTTCTGGCATTCCACAACATGCCGTTCTGCTGAAACCATGTCGTCATGTGTCCACCACACCTCTTCAAGACTTTTGCATCTCTATATACGAACTGCGGGACCGACAATGCCAATCTGACTATCATCTACATAGCGGACCTTAATGATTCGAAAACCGTTAACCTTCACAGAATTGACACGCAAGACCCCAAAGCAAGCGTGTTGTAAAGCAACGGCCCTAAACAGTCCCCAGAAATGTCCAATTGTGATGGTAGGGGATTTGAAAGCTTTTCACCGATTAGTACCAACACCCCAAAAAACCCAATAAAAACCAAACAAAACAAAAAACCACAGAGACAAATTGCAAAGCCACTTAACAAGTATGGTCCACTACATCAAGCAGCGACTTAAATCTATCAAGGTAGCAGGGTGATCTCTGCGCGATCCAGTCCGTTCAAAATCTCATCAGTCACCGATAGCAATGCGGTAACACAGAGAATAATTGGTTCTAAAGCCGTGCTAATCGCTGCTTACAAGGTTTCCCTACAAAACAGTTCAACAGTTGTTGCAAAACAATTTTCACTACTTTTGTGATTGTTGGGACATTAGACTGTCTGAAATTGACCCATCAGAACACCCAAAAAAGCAACGAAAACACAGCACGCTCCAGCACGCGAACAAAACCCCCATCCTGCTCCCGAACAAACCAACAAAACCCACCACAACAATTCGTACAAATAACGACCAGTAATAGCAAAACATAGCTTACAAATTTCACTGAATGTCCCCTTCAACGCACGAAGCTTTGTTTCGAATTAAAAAAATTACTTTCTCTAGTTGCGTGAGAGTGACTGGATATACGTAATCGGTCCTGTATGACTCTGGCAATCTCTCAACCCCCAAACATTCCCCATCTACTAAAATCCCCTATACCCTGTCATCGATTCTAAACCAATCGAGTAAAACACTTCAGCTTAGGTGTTAAATTCGACGGTTCTGTTGTCAGTCCCCGTTTTGGAGCAATGACTGTCTCAGCTGTCTATACAAATCTGATGGTGCAGCAGTATTTAAACGCCTCCACTAAGTTTTGTCTCAAATTCTAACACTCCATACACCCAACTCACACACACTTCCTGTATACAGATCACTCATTCCTCAAGACAACATCCTCCTCTGCAACCCGAAACTAGCGTCCCGGAGAGACAACGACATCAAACTGCAACCGACCTGCCACCCCAGCAAGCACACCATTCAAGTGACGCAACCACCCCCACGAAAACAAAACCACATTCACACAGCGGTTCAATCTGCATCGGTCAAGAATGCGGCACTATTAAACGATTTCAATGCACGACCCTGTACTATACACCTGCTTCGATCTAGCGCGCGGAACAGCGATTTCTACGTGAACACGGTAGTGATGACTTAATAACATTGTAAACATTGTAAATTCCTATGACGTATCTGTTCTTGCTTTGGTCATTTCCTTCATAATATGCGTTGCGTTCACTAAATTTACACTTAACCCTCGCCCAACGGGGAGGGGGCTGACAGCCCCCCCCCCCCCCCCCTGAGGTTTTTATTCAATAACTTTTTACACATGCATCTGAATCTTGCTGAAATTTGTTAAATCACCCCACCCCCACAAAAAAAAAATTTTTTTTTTTTCCCCACCCACCCCCACCCCCAAACCCCTCATAACCTCCCCCTTGAAAAACGATAAATATTTGAAATGGTAGAAGTTCAGTAAATGCAACGCAATTCACCAAAGATACAAAATGGCATTCTATTTCAAATGGCAATCCGCGGATTTTCAAAATTTGGGTTTTTGACCCCTAAAATAAAAATATTTTTTTGGGGGGGGGGGGAAATACCCACAAAATCAAAAATTTCAAAGATGTTAGAAAACCACCCAAAAATACAAACATCTGACATTACCCATACCAAATTGCAAAATACAAAACCAAACACCCAAACACTGAGTGATGGGTTCCTAAGTGTAAGAAACTAATGACATCATTTTTTAATAACTTGACTTTTTGCAAGATACAAATTCCTTTTCTGTATTTCTGAGCCAAACTGTCTACGAACATGTATTCTTATTTACATTTATCAATTATAATTTTTAGGTTTTCTGAAGAGCAAATCGCTGTTCTGAAACGTAGTAAATCCGAGGTTATTCACTTGACCTGGAAGGTCACCGTTGATCTGAAACCTCAAAATCGCATACTGGTAGATTCCTCTCATGACAGGCAACGTGCTGGTTCTTACCGCATTGCTCTAAGTTGCTTGGTTTGGAAGTTGACAGGGGGGCTGTCAGCCCCCCCCCCCCCCGTAGGGCGAGTGGAAAAAAACTCCCGTAGGGCGAGGGGTTAAATTGTTACCTATATGGATCATGGATTGATATGGGTGCCAGACAAATCCTGAATTTGCTTGTATTAGCGTGGACTGATGTCCCAAATGGTCTTGCTATACTCTGGCTCTTGCGCCTAATGTTGTGTATTTCTTAAATGTCTGAAATGTAATGATTTGGAAGTTTGTGTGGACATTCACCTGGAGTTTCCATCCGCAGTTGATTTAAATCAGTGAAGCTTGTCTTTGTTAATCTTTTCAAATGTGTAAATTGTCAGCATTCTGGATATTTAAAGGGAATGCTTCAGTTCAATAGCGAAAATCGAGGTAAGGTCATCAGCATAACCTCATGAAACAAAGTAGGACTAGGCTACGATAGTCATTTTTCACAGTAGAAGGGTTGTAGGACATTAGAATATGCTACCAGGGGATGTCGCTGATACAGGGACACTTGCTTCCTTCAAATTAGATCAGATAAATACTTTACAGAGAAGGGATTAGTTCATAAATACTTGTGGGATTAGGTTTCTTTTATGCAGGTAGAGTAAGGTGATTTAAAGGGGCGAGACTGGTGGGGGGGGGGGGGGGGGCGCAACCTCGGATAGGCCCAAGAGGCTCTTTGTTGTACTTTTCTTTTATGTCTTTGTCAGCTATTAAACTTGTATATTTTGCATTATCTTTTTTTAGCATATATATATATATTATATATATTATATATATATATATATATATATTATATATAATATATATAATATATATATATATATATATATATATATATAGATAGATAGATGGATGGCGACGGACGGACGGACGGACGGACGGACGGACGGACGACGACGGACGGACGGACGGACGGACGGACGGACGGACGGACGGACGGACGGGACGGACGACGGACGGACGGACGGACGGACGGGACGGACGGACGGACGGACGGACGGACGGGACGGGGACGGGACGGGACGGGACGGGACGGACGGACGGGACGGGACGGGACGGGACGGGACGGGACGGGGACGGGACGGGGACGGGACGGGACGGGACGGGACGGGACGGGACGGACGGGGACGGGACGGACGGGACGGGACGGGACGGACGGGACGGACGGGACGGGACGGGACGGGACGGACGGGACGGGACGGGACGGGACGGGACGGGACGGGACGGGACGGGACGGGACTACGGGACAGCGGACGGGACGGGACGGGACGGACGGACGGGACGGGACGGGACGGGACGGGACGGGA
>JAXIVJ010003523.1:17500-93098 GCA_036785665.1 Chirona hameri
CAGTTTTACATTCTGTTTCTAGACAATTTAGGAGTCTGGTACCTAGCAGAAAAAGACAATACAATATGTCACTCATGTTTGATTGCTCTCAATGGCTTATATTGAAATGATACATTATACAACAAACTACCATATTGATACCTAACATCTCTGGAAACATCCTGTTACTATAAGAAACTTTCTCATCTGAATTGTTTTTGTGTCACAAGCATAAAATGTGTGGGCACATTGAACCACTACCTGAATCATGAATTTCAATTTACAACACATGTATATATATATACAATATGCATACTGTCTCATAGAGAAGGTAAGACTAAGCAAGTCCATTTGTCCTGGAGCTTGGAGATATTGGAACCCCACAGACCAAGTGCCCTATAAATTCCCAAGAGTGGTAAGGCAAGGTAGGTAAGCCTGGATTTTAACATGTCTGACGTGGTAGTTTACATACCCTGCAAAAAAATCATTTTAGCCATTTTAACATGACCTAACCAGGAAATGGACCTTGCACCCTAAACCAATATAAATGTTAAAATTATTTATCTGTATGATTACAAGCAAAGATGGACCTTTTCTCAGGCTTTATTTACCACAACACTTGCATGCATACTTGCAACACAAGATAAAGCAACTCATAAGCGAGACATACATGATCAGCACTAATAGCATAGCCAGCCTACCAATAGCCATAAGACATGCAGCCACACACTAGAAAACTGCCATGCAGACATGCACCATCTAAACAACATGGAGACATGCACTAGCCATACTTTAACTAAAACATAACTAAGACAATATCCTTTGCAAAACTATGTCAATCTGTATCTATAACAAAATAGGGTAAACAATTGTAAGGCTAGACACATCCTAACACCTGACTTTCCATGTTATTGGTGCTCTTTTATGTGTTGACATTAATGTCTACATTGCAGATAGCCTACAAAGTCTGGTGTTAGAACATGTCCTCAGTTACAGTTGTTTTCCCTAATTTTACAAAGCAAACAAAATGTCCATTGTCCAGTGATGTGATTAAGGTTAACAACTACAATGCTGTACCCATCATAACACCAGAATTTGCATGCTATTGAGTATTGACGATATAGCATGTCAGTATCGTCTTTATCACCAATACCAGTCTACCCATAACACCAAACATGTCTATGTCTATTGTCTATATCTTGAACTTCATATTGGTATGAAGGGTAAATAATGGTAATGACTGACAGGTCAAAATACCAAGCTTGGTATTTCCTTATTATTATGAGCCTTACAGTATTGGTGGTGAAGATGGTATGTATACAATAAAGCACCAAAACACCAGCAACAGCATACAGTTTAGTATTTTGACATGTCCAGAAATTAGACCTTCATCGTAACAGTAATGCGTAAAATAAAATCTGAAAAACAGCCCATGATGAAGTGCCGAAGAAATCCAAAAACAATGTGGTAATGCGTTGATATACACCTTCTGTAATTGAATTGTGTTATCAAGGCTGCTTTAATTCATCACGAACAATCAGGGGGTGGGCTATCTCCGTAACGTGTCCACCTTGTCCCATGGCGTCACTTTCCAGCTCGATTTCCACCAATGGCGTGGCCGAATCGGCAGACGCGTATTTCCTTTCGTAGACCGTCTCGTGGCACTTCTCGGTCTACCACAAAAATTAGGCTTTCGACCGGCGCGGCCGCCATGTTTATTTACGGCGGCGCATTCGTCACTCAACTATCTTCAACATAATTGTAGGTGAAACAAGTGTAATCCAGTTGTAAAAATGCTTTCACCTGATAGATATTACTACAAAGTATCCTCAAGTCACCTTCTTTCATCAACAACCAGGCGAAATAATACAAAAT
Source organism: Chirona hameri (assembly GCA_036785665.1). Lineage (NCBI taxonomy): Eukaryota > Metazoa > Arthropoda > Thecostraca > Balanomorpha > Balanidae > Chirona > Chirona hameri. The sequence continues at coordinate 19,355 of JAXIVJ010003523.1, forward strand.
TCGCACTTCAACCAAAAAGAGCATCCAGCGACAGTTCCCATGCGACCAAAATCCAAGCATTGCCTTATATGGGCATGGGCCTCGCTCGGTTGCATGCCTCGCTTTGACATCGTCTAGCGGCTCACCCTTGCAATTTAGGAGAAAATGTCTCAAAAGCGAGCTGTAGAGGATATTTAAATCTATCATTTAGTGCTCAATTAATCCCTCTGGCACTTAAGGTATGCAAATGGTAGGAAGCGAAACTAGGATGATTTAACACTATTTGAATAGGGAGCGTGTGACGGCACGTGCCCGTGACATCACGCATCTCGCTGCCTACTCCGGACGGGTCTACCTAGTCTCTATCAAGGCCATATATAGGGTCTCTATGGCCTTGACGAACAATCACAGACTCCACCCCCACACAAGCCCACACAAGTATTTGACCATGGATAGAAATTATAATATAATGAAACAAATGTTTGTATTATTGATATTACATTTATACACCCGGAAACATTATATTTAAAATAATTATAAACAGCATCCTATCAAATGACATGTAACAACATTCACAACAAGGCAAACAACACTCGACATATAATTATCAACCCTTCCCCATGCATGCGCTACAGTTCCAACTTAGAGCTTAGAGCTTGGTCCGTACTGCCCACTGTCAACGTCCTGAGGCAGCGGCAGCGCGTTAACCGGCCGGCTCTGCCTAGAGTAGCTCTGTCGCTCTCGCCGGTACACAGCGTTGTCCCGGTCCACGGCAGCCCGCAGCGGGCCGGGCAGCGCCGTCAGCGCAGGCGGCCGCCCACCGGCCGCCGCCGCCCCCGCCAGCCGGTACAGCAGTGTGTAGGCGGCATCAGAAGATTGCCGTGGTCGGGCAAGCGCGGCCGCCGCTGTCACTGGCGTCGCTGAGGTATCGTCCAGCCGCCACCAGCCGCCGTCAACGCCGTCCAGGCCGGCCCTGTCGCCACCGCAGGACCCGCGGCAAAACGAAAAGTAATGACCGGCGTCCATCGAGTGACCGGCGTGTACGATGACTGCATATAGGCTATACTGGGCGGGCTGCTGGCCGGCCAGCGACACGGCCAGACGCTCAGTCAGGCCCACCGGCGCCAGAACCTTCCGCAGCGCGCCGGTCCGCCGGTCGAACTCAAACCGTACCAGCGAGACGACCAGGTGCGGCGGTGGTGTCAGCAGACGCAGCTGGCGGTCGGCGTCCTGCAAGCAGGCGCACCTGGCGCAGTGGTACTGGTTCTCGCCACAGAGACGCTCCGGAGCCAGGTACAGCCGCAGCAGATCCGACACTGTCATGTTCGTCGTCATGTTCGCCGTGGCTACTGTCATGTTCGCCGTGGCCACTGTCATGTTCGCCGTGGCCACCGCTGTCAGCGGCCTGGTGAGCGCCTCAGGCAGCGCCAGGTGCAGGTCCGTCACGCGGTCCACGTGGCGTGACACGGAGCCGCACGTGCAGCATGCATAGGTGGTCTCGGCGCGGCCGGTCAGCAACCGACGTACCAGACCGGCGGCCGGCTCGGCAGGCTCCCCGGGCGGCTCTCCAACCCCGCCGTCCGCAGTACCGGCATCACCAATGTCACCAGTCCCCGGCTCATGACTAGCATCACCAGTCTCAACACCAACACTGTCAATAATTCGACCCACCCTTGCAGGATCAGTCCCCGTTTCACCAGTGTCACCAGTGCTGGTGAGCCGTCCATCACGGCCGTCAGCACCGGCCGGCTGAGCGCTGTCGGTGGCGGCCGCGGAGCCACCTGCCAAACTCCCTCCATCGAACTCGATCATCACCACATCATCGCTAACCAGGTCCAAGAGCGGCACCAGCGGTGGTCCGCCGTGAGCCGGGCCGGTATCGCAGGAGCGGTGCCGGCGCCGGGGCCGCAGCCGGCCCGCCACCGCCGCCAGACCCGGCACGCTAGTGTCGTCCTTGGCGCGGGGAGCGGTGGCAGACCGGGCCGGCAGCGGGACGGTGGCCGGAGCGGACGGTACGGCGGGTGATGCAGGGGCTCGCTCCTCCTCGTGTATCGCATCCAGCAGGTACCTGCGGAACTCCGAGCAGTCGTGCTGGCGTCCCCACTCGAACCAAGGCGGCAGGGCGGCCCGCTGGAATTCGGCCGGGCTGTAGGCGGGCCGCTCCGAGAAGGCCAAGAAGGCGAACACCCGCTGCAGGGCAGCCAGGTGGGGTCGGGAGGGAGACGGCCGGGTGGCCAACACCTCACTGCACAGCTGGTCAGAGTGGAACAGCGCCTGTAGGACCGCGTTCATGAAGCAGGTGTTGCCGAGGTTAACGAGGCCCCGGCGCCGCTGGTCCGCCGTGCCGCCCGGTACCGCCGCCTCTGAGGCCGGTGAGAGCGGGAGCGAGACGGACGGTTCTCCGGCGGACGGCTCTCCGGCGGGCGGCTCAGGCCGGGACTGGGGGGGAGGGGTCTGTCCAGGCTGACGACACCAGCAGGCTGGTCATGACGGTCGGCGGCTGCGGCGGCCGGCCCTTCGAGACATGCATCTGTTTCTCCCCCTGTTGCTTCTCCATATGTTGCTGATTCGTCTGCTGCTGGTAAAGTGGATAGTGGTGTTGACCGATAGACGTTGCCTTGACGTTAGACAAGGCAACTGATGCTGACTGGCCTCCAGCTGTGGCGAGCACTGATGTGGCGTTTCCCCGTGTGATGGCGATGGAGAACCGTTGTCACAACCAGGCAGTCTCTCGGCGTTCGCCCGAGACGGTGACAATCCGTGCCCCAAGTTGCTTGATAAATGCCTTAGTGGAGGGGCCGTAAGTACCACCAGTTTCAAAGGCTACTGGCTCAAACTGGAAGCGATGCGTGAAACCCGCGTACTTTCGGCACTTCCTTTGTTCGGCGTCCCTTGCGGCAGCTCCGGCAGATGCGGCGGTGGAAGGTATGTGAGATTCAGCATATGTATTGACGCAGGTAGCGTCCCATAGTAGGCTGATCCCTCTTGAGCACGGGTAGACCGTCATTCCATCAGGCCTCTTGCCATCGCCTCGGTCCATTCCGGTCGGCTCCAGGATGAATGGGATCCCAGCGGACAGCAGGGCACGCCTTACGATGTCGTTCAGTGCTGTGTGTCGGGGATGTCTTCCAGCACTGAGGCGGCATGTCAAGGCGGGATAGCCCTTGCTGTCCACGGGGGCACCGCATCTACATCGATGAGGAATGCATACGTCTGCTCCAATTCTCAACGCTATAGTGATTCGCAGCGTCTCGTTGTCCAATAGTGTGCCGAGGTTGGCTGATGGTATGGCGTGCATCCAGGTGCCACTCTCAGGTGTGCCAGCGCTTAGCAGTCGTGCTTGGACGAGCTGATTCGCCTCTGAGAGCATGGAGTCTCGATGACGCTCAGCGATGGTGGAGTCCCACGTCCGCTGTTGGCGTTTGGCGTCCCCTTGTGGTACTTCTGAGTCGCCGGCCACAACTTGCCAGTCCTCAACTGCCACCGCACACTCACGCACAACACTGGGGCTTAGGTGTGCAGGCAGCATGGAAGAGATGAGCTGATGGCAGGAGTGTAGAGAAGCCACGTAGCTTGGCAGAGCTACACATCCACTAAGCGGCGGAGCCCGAGGCCTCCGTATCTTGTTGGCAGGACGGCTTGGTTCCAACTACCATCATCGAATCTCACGTTGGCTATGGCGATGAGCGCAGACTTGAGTGAGTCGTCCAGTGGCTGTAGAACTTCTGGCTGGCGATAGAGGGGCCCAGCTCTCAGCAGGTACTGGAGCTTTGGTAGCCACAGGCTGTTTCTTAGGAGGGAGAAGGCTGAGCAGGGGTAAAAAAAAGTTAAAATTTGCTACCAACCGAATTTGACGGAGCCCAATTTTGCTACCCCTTTTATCGAACATTCTCATTCTCATCGAAGCTACATTTCTACACATTTCCATTTGTCGATTGCAAATGTTTATATCTGCTAATGCGAAAATTCGCTACACAAAACTGGCAAGCAGTTCAACAGGAGTGGCAACGTTATTTAACCGGTTCTTCTTTTGCGGCTAGACCAGGCGTATCGCTATACCTAAGTACCAATCTACCGACCTCGACACCAAGGTATCGTACCCTCATGGGATAAAACACTTGTTGATTTAATGTAAAAACAGGTTCACCATTTGCAATAGAACAGACGACTATATTTTTCCTTCCAACATCCATCCAGGTGACGTGTCCAATATATACGTGCAAACAAAAAGCTGATTTGCACAAATCAATAATGCAAGACGAATCTTAAACAAGACAAGTACTCAACAAGACAAAATAAATAGCACACGGGAGCAGAATTCAAGTTCTAAACACTGGATGTGGCACACTGGCACACCAAATAAAGTGCACACCACAACCGTTCATCGAATGACATTATACTAATTCCCATTGGGTACCTACTGTTGGCACTGCATCCGTACATCACTATACACTTCATATCACAGATTCTTATCACATATATACAGGGGCGCGGTGACACCTTCTACCAAGATGCCTTTTCATAACTTTTCCGATGTCCCTGTGACCTACGGTCAAAAAATTGTCCTTCTGACACCGCTGCCGCACGTGCTCTAATAGCTTGTCAGCGCAGATAGGCTCCGGTCCATTCCAGCGCACACAAAGCTCTTTCGCTGCACTTGCGTGCGACAGTTGGCGGTTCTCGCCGAAGATGTCCTTCACCACACTGCACATGCTCTTCACAACACTCTCGGGAGCTGCCAGCATCCAAATCCTTGCCACCATGTCACTGTATGGCTGCAGGATCGCCTCACTCTGGGCCTGTTTTTGCAGCCTCACGTAGAGCTCGGGGTCTGTCAGCTCGTTCGGTAGCTCTCGCATGAATCTGTGAGCCGCTCTGATTTGTGGGAGGCCGACACCAAGCTCCTTTGGCAGGATCTTTTGCTCCTTAAGCGTTTGTACCGCTGTGGGAACAGAACCACTATTACAAAATGTGCTTTGACTTGTACTTAGACACTAGAATGATAGCAGTTGAGTAAGTATAAAATGCAACTTCCTAAATGGTGTGTTCTGCATCCGGATTCCATAACTCTCAAAAAAAAAATTGATAATCCCACTGAAAGCGGGTGTCTTTGAAACAGGTGAAAGTGTTTGATATATTTCCTAAACTGACCTCTAAATATTGGCAGTGCAAAAGCTTATGTCAGAAAATAAGTTTTGTATCCCAAAAAAAATTAAGACGAAGACCAGTTTGAATGGTCCTTGGACAAGCACTGACAATATTACTTCTAGGAAACCCAAAACGATTCAACATTTTACATGACACTCTGATGTGTTGGTATTCACGTCATAACGCTATCAGGATAAACACTAATAAATTAAGATCGCTTAAAAATAAGAATAAATGCGCCAAGAAATGAGAAGTAGCCAAAGACTAGCAAAAAGGAACGCATTTTTATATGTTTGCCTTTTGTTTCTTTAGCTGCTTTTGCAGTGATATATACTTCTTCGAATTGAATGGCCCCGGTAATTTGGGACTTGCCTACCTCGTGCAGCGTAGATCAGGCAATCAGAGTGCTCAACCGCCTGCAGCATTGTGAGAGACCCCAGAGACCCCCGTTATCGTTGCGAACCGTCTCAGTGCTAATCGCCGGTCCACTGTCGGTCATATCAACATCATCACATGTCGGGTGCACGTCTGCAGGCAAATGTTCAGGGGCTACTTTGTTACGCCCAGCTGGGAAAGGCTGCTGCGCCGACTCGGCAGGCACAGGAGCATCTCCAGTACTTGGATGCTCCTCCATGCGTGATGACTGGTGTCTCGCCAGCATCTGAGGAAACGAAAAAGGCAAATGTATAGGTGAAGGTTTCGTGAATAGTGGAACTGAGTAATTGGATCATGGGAATCGCCAGGATTTTTAGGTTCAGGTGGCAAAGTTGTCTGAAGGAAATCAACCCATCCCTACATTAATTTTCTCCTCGAATTTGGGCTACTTCATTTCACCTTCAGAAAAATTAACATAAAAATGGCAACAGGTAGAGAAGATGCAGCAGAACATGTTCGGTTCCTGTTTGGCGATTCGAGGACCTATTGTACTAAAAAAAAACGCAGTTTCCTGGAATTATGTCCTGCTCTGCGGCAAGGAAAGCAAATTGTATTAAACGTCGAATTCCGCGCCTATATTGATTGCCTTCCACTATCTAAATATATTTTCTCCTCCATTTCACCTTCCTTCCACCCATCCGTCTCGGCAAAGGCTTTCCCCTGCGTCGCCGCCGTCAAGGTCGTCGGTTGCGGCGGCGACCGACGGACCCGGCTCGACGCAGGGACGTAGCTAGGGGGGGGGGGGGGGGGGCTCGGGAGCCATGCCCCTCCCCCTCTGAGCAAAACAAATTTACACTAAATAAAATTAGATTCTCTGACGACCCGGCTCCCTCCCTCCCCCCTCCGGTCAACAAAATATGGTTGAGGAGCTAAATTTGATTCTACCACCGACGTGCCCCACCCCCAATACAAATCCTGGCTACGCGCCTGGCTCGACGGAGGGTGATTCGGGCCGGTGCCGAGCAGCGGCGCGGGCCGACATTGGGGACGGGGGAGACGGGGTGTCGGCAGATTGATGTCGGTGTGCATGCGCCCATCGCAGCGCTCATGCGCTGAAGAAATAGTTTTGAGTATTTTGCTTATTTCTTGAAAACGGTCCAGAAAGTCGGGAATCAGACGACGGTTACGTAAAATTCGTTCAATTTGGAGTTTTGTCGATGACTTGAGAGTGGCCTCTCTTCATAAATGGCATCACAGGCACTACAAGGACAGTCACTGGCGAGACGAGGTCTGTCAGAAAAATCAAAGTTGTTCAGCGATTTTAGGCTAATTCCGCACTCACAGTTTTCGAGGTAGGCGCTAAATGTGTCCCAAACGTTCCCGTCTCCACGTCAGCACAGTTTTTCACAGTCACGCTGCCTACTTCCGGAAAAATACGAATAATACTATGGAGCGGCCGGGGAGCGCTTCCTAGTCCCTAGCGCAATACAAATAACTGAACACTTACCCGGGCAGCAGAACCACGTAAGAGAACATCCGACTCCGCAGGATGATGTTTCTTTGTGTGTTTCAGCAGCCGAGGACGATGATAATTTAGGCATGAAAAACTACACTCAGCTCCATCCTTGGTGAGATATCCGCACAAAATCTCCATTCTAGAGTTTGTTAACTTAGCCTTCTTTACTTTACTCATGATAAACAACACAGATCCTTGGAGCACCAAAAATCGATCTTATCGCAACAGAGACACCACCAACCAGCGCGAGACCTAAATGTCAAAGGAGGGCTTTGTCACCATTCGGAAACCTTGAACTTATAGTGATGGGGTACCATAAAAAGCAGACTCTGGAAGTCTTTACGCTTCATTGAGTTACATTCATTTGGTTAAATATGGCCTGAGAATAACTTTGAAATAATTTTATTAAAAGATATTGGAATATTTTGAAGTACAATTTGATGTCCTTTATTCGTATTATGCGTGATACAAAAATATACAACCTGTACCACTCTCTGTCGATTCATGTTGGCATTTTTTTGCTACAAAATTCTCTATCTCTGGTAGGTGTAGATTTCCTTAAAAGGTACGTTTAGTCTCTAGATCTTGCGAGAAACTTGTGATATTTGCCCGCTTATGGTGATATTTTTCCCATTTCTCGCTAGCAACATATTACTTTCAAAATATCTCCAGAAAACAGAGATCAACCAGCCGTGAATATACAAAACAGCCCCATAAGTGTACAGGATCTACAACAAACAGAAAGTGACTCATTCAAGCATATACCGCAGTAATGATAGTGCAATTTGTATGTCTTGCCATGGGCCAGTTTTGCTACAAATCTTCGTTTGGTGTAACGCTGAATTGCTACTAACGACGTTGTCGAGTTGGCGTTATTTTTGACCCCTGCGCCCGCCGCGCGACCACTGCCGCCGCCGATTCTCCGAACACGCTCCGGTCGCGCTGTGCGCGAGCCAGCACGCTATCGACGCGTCACCTTTGTCGACGCATCTAGGGGGAGCACTGTAGGTGGCACCTCTGCCGCTGCGACGGCAGCGCCACCTATGTCCTGTTTTGGCACTGGTGCTTCTATCGCCGCCGCTAGGATCGCTAGCGGCCCGCATAGTGTCAAATAATGTATGTATAAAGGTATATATCATTCTTGTCATGTTATTCATTATTCAAACTTTACTTATTTAAATTATCATATGTCAATTACTTATCATCTTCATTATAAACCACATGTTAAAATCCCATCTAAATATGTTTCACTATGACAATGTTCAGCCTTCCGTTTGACGCCGTCATCGCGATCGGACGTGCCCGCTCTTGCTCCGAATACATTCAGTACAAATCCCAACCAACCGTGTTGACGCGAGTGATAGTACGGCGAGTACTACAGTATATCATATATGCGCCGCATTCCTTCGCCACAAAGTCAAATATCTTCGGCTGGAGAGTCTTCAGCCAAGACAAGTTGCAGATAAGGATTTCTCAACACGGGCTACAAAACTGATATTTCAGTTCAAAATCCCATGTTGAAGGTGAACTATTTCCTTTAAAGGGAAATAATGACCTTTTGATTTTGTTAGCAACAATTTCTTAGGCTACCGCTATGGTTTTAAAATTATTTTATTTAAATTTAAGAATTAAATAAAATAATTCCCAAATTCGAAGTTGTAAGTTTGGGAAAAATACAAAACAAGTACCTTGCGTACTTCATGAAGGTCATTGACAAATTCGCCCTTCCCTACCATTGTTTACATCGATTGCGGCATTTTTGGAGGCTCTGACATTTCCGATCAAACTGAGCGCTGCTCGGACACACGCTAGTAGCGCTTTCGTTCTCCATGGCAACCAGGCGTCAGCCAATCAAAAGCCAGAAAGGGAATACGTTCTGGCTTTTCATTGGCTCACGCCTGGTTGCCATGGAGAACGAAAGCGCTACTAGCAACAACTCGCTACAATGGTTAAGTGCGCCGAGAAGCATGACAATGCCTTGTAAACAAATCGCCGACGCTAAATAGGTCGCCGTCGATGAGCTTCCGATTTAATTGCCAGTTTTGTGTTATTGTTTGTTAGTTTTTTGGGGAAAAATTATTATTTTTCATGATAATATAAAGCATAGTGTTATATACAGCCACAGACAAATTATACAATACTCCTAATGTTGAAAACAAATGAATTTATTTTAAACAATTGAGGGTCGCAACTACTAACTATGCCGCCGTTGATGTGCATCGATGAGCTTCCGATTTTATTGCCACTTTTTCCAATCGCTGTTAGTTTTAGAAGATCGCCGGGCATATAATCACAACAAGCAGAACGCACAATTTATTTTCCACTCCATTGCGTAAAAAAACAATACGGGAAGAGCCCGCAGTTTGATGAGGACCAAAAGTACTTGCAAGTACCGGTCGTTAAAAGTGTGGAACGCTTATCAACTTTAACTTGAAATATCTTTCAGTAGGAAAGTTTTCATGCAAAATGTGATGAATTTACAATACATTTTGGTCTCGTCTGGCGATTTAAAGTGCTAACTCCATTTTTGTGGAAAAAGGTCATTATTTCCCTTTAAAGGAAATAGTTCACCTTCAACATGGGATTTTGAACTGAAATAGCAGTTTTGTAGCCCGTGTTGAGAAATCCTTATCTGCAACTTTTCTTGGCTGAAAAGACTCTCCAGCCGAAGATATTTGACTTTTTGGCGAAGGAATGCAGCGCATATATGATATACCGTACCGTCTGAGAGTGCCAGCACTGGTCTGAGCATGCGCAGACCAATAACGCACACCATAACATTAATAATTTACGACCTTCTGTCCTGAATTGGCGCGATGTGGGACCATTTTTGAAAAGAAAAAAAAAGAAACTGTATTAAAAAATATAATAAAATCGTGTTCTGAAAATTTTCCGAAGGTGGAATATTTCCTTTAAAGGGAATAGGTCACCTTGAAAGTTGTCTTGAAGTTCAACCATTAGGTGCATCTTGAGCTCAAAACTATGAATATGACTTTGGTTTGGACAACTGATGGATATATGTGGAGAAAGAAGTAAGTTTCTCTTTCTATTTCACGAGAAATCGTACGATAGCAGCTGGCGTTCTGGCTCCGCCCCGCTCCGCCTGACGCCAAGTACAGTCTCTGATAAGGGGCCGCCGCGCCGCCCGGGCGGCTGAGCGGATATTAACGAGGCGTCGTGACCAGAGACTACGTGCCAGAGAGTGTACCTGCATCCGGCCGCGCGGCGGCGAGCGTTCATTCCCAGATCGTGGCCCGGAACAGCGGGATTGAAATCGGGCCCACTAGTCCTGTGTCGAAATTACTTAACGTAGAGAGGTAATTATTTCACCACAAACCATTTTTAGATCTGCTCTACAAATCTGCTATCTCAGTCCAAAACCCCATGTTAAAGGTGAACTATTCCCTTTAAAGGAAATAGTTCACCTTCAACATGGGATTTTGAACTGAAATAGCAGTTTTGTAGCCCGTGTTGAAAAATCCTTATCTGCAACTTTTCTTGGCTGAAAAGACTCCAGCCGAAGATATTTGACTTTTTAGCGAAGGAATGCGGCGCATATATGATATACCGTACCGTCTGAGAGTGCCAGCACTGGTCTGAGCATGCGCAGACCAATAACGCACACCATAACATTAATAATTTACGACCTGTCCTGAATTGGCGCGATGTAGGACCATTTTTGAAAAGAAAAAAAGAAACTGTATTAAAAAATATAATAAAATTGTGTTCTGAAAAAAAATCCGAAGGTGAACTATTTCCTTTAAAGGAAATAGTTCACCTTCAACATGGGTTTTGAACTGAAATAGCAGTTTTGTAGCAAGTGTTGAGAAATCCTTATCTGGAACTTTTATTGGCTGAAAAGACTCTCCAGCCGAAGATATTTGACTTTTTGGCGAAGGAATACGGCGCATATATGATGTACCGTACCGTCTGAAAGTGCCAGCACTGCCATGGAGCATGCGCAGACCAATAATGCGCACCATAACATTAATAATTTACGACCTTCTGTCCTGAGTTGGCGCGATGTAGGACCATTTTTGAAAATAAAAAAGAAACTGTATTAAAAAATATAATAAAATCGTGCTCTGAAAAATTTCCCGAAGGTGAACTATTTCCTTTAAGGGCGTTTTGAGGCGCCCCGTCCTTTGAGAACATTTTATGGTTTTGAAACCATAATATATATAAGGCACGCGTGAGGTTGCCAATGTGGAGGTTAGATATGGACCCGGGGAATCGATTGAGACCATTATTTTTGCGATTGGAGTAACCCTTAAAGGCGTTTTGAGGCGCCCCGTCCTTTGATAACCTCTTATGGTCTCAAGGATATAAGGCACGCGTGAGGTTTCTAGTGCGGAGGTTAGATATGGACCTGAGGAATCGACTGAGACCATTGCTTTTGCAATTGGAACAGCCGTTAAGGGCGTTTTGAGGCGCCCGTCCTTTGAGAACCTTTTATGGTCTCAAGGATATGAGGCACGCGTGAGGTTTCTAATGCGGAGGTTAGATATGAACCTGAGGAATCGACTGAGACCATTGTTTTTGCAATTTGAACAGCCGTTAAGGGCGTTTTGAGGCGCCCCGTCCTTTGAGAACCTTCTATGGTCTCAAGGATATGAGGCACGCGTGAGGTTTCTAATGCGGAGGTTAGATATGGACCTGAGAAATCGACTGAGACCATTGTTTTTGCAATTGGAACAGCCGTTAAGGGCGTTTTGAGGCGCCCCGTCCTTTGAAAACCTTTTATGGTCTCAAGGATATAAGGCATGCGTGAGATTGCCAATGCAGAGGTTAGATATGGACCCGGGGAATCGATTGAGACCACTATTTTTGCAATTGGAGCAACCCTTAAAGACGTTTTGAGGCGCCCCGTCCTTTGAGAACCTTTTATGGTCTCAAGGATATGAGGCACGCGTGAGGTTTCTAATGCGGAGGTTAGATATGAACCTGAGGAATCGACTGAGACCATTTTTTTGCAATTAGAACAGCCGTTAAGGGCGTTTTGAGGCACCCCGTCCTTTGAGAACCTTTTATGGTCTCAAAGATATAAGGCACGCGTGAGGTTGCCAATGCGGAGGTTATATATGGACCCGGGGAATCGATTGAGACCATTATTTTTGCAATTGGAGCAACCCTTAAAGGCGTTTTGAGGCGCCCCGTCCATTGAGAACCTTTTATGGTCTCAATGATATGAGGCACGCGTGAGGTTTCTAATGTGGAGGTTAGATATGGACCTGAGGAATCGACTGAGACCATTGTTTTTGCAATTGGAACAGCCGTTAAGGGCGTTTTGAGGCGCCCCGTCCTTTGATAACCCTTTTATGGTCTCAAGGATATAAGGCACGCGTGAGGTTGCCAATGCGGAGGTTAGATATGAACCCGGGGAATCGATTGAGACCATTATTTTTGCAATTGGAGCAACCCTTAAAGGCGTTTTGAGGCGCCCCGTCCTTTGACCTTGAAAATGACCTTGAAGATGACCTTGAATGTCAAAATAAATGTTATTTTCGTGATCAGCGTGCCACAATTGACCTGTAACCAGATTTTGAAGCGAATCGCTACTCACGCTGAATTCGGATCCGAATCCGACGCTAACTTCACGGACATCATTTATCAACGTATTGGCCCTATATAGCCTTGATAGGTGTCGACGGACGGTAGGTATCGACGAGCCATTCATCAGGATAGCCATAGTCGTTATTTTGAGTTACAATGTGCTACAAAATCGCTCAAGCTAGAACTTGTAAAGTAGGTAATTGAATCACAACGGCACGTTCTTGGCGGTGATTTTTTTTAAAGAATTTGTCCTCCAAACGAAATATGGCTAAAACATCATAAAACACAGTTTACTGGAATGACAATTTAGAGGTATCCATCCACTTACTCAGTTTAAGTTCGCGGCCCATAGAAGGGGACATTTCGTACCACACAGTGAAACCAGGAAACGTGTTCTCTTCTTCTTCACAATTTTAAACATGAAGGCTTACAAATTTGACTGGTACCATTTTTAACCATTGGTACCATTTTTTTAACCACACATTTTTAACCATGACATTTTTAACAACAACCAACACATTTTTAACCGCACATTTTTATCATTTATTAATATAACCACACATTATTATCATTACCACACATTTTTATCATTTATTAATATAACCACACATTAACCATTTGGTACCATTTTTTAACCACACATTTTTAACCATAACATTTTTAACAACAACCAACACATTTTTAACCACACATTTTTAACCATTTGGTACCATTTACTAAAACGTTAAAAATTTGACTGGTACCATTTTCTTGCGACGTCATAACACCTATGTATATCCACTGTGATAGCACCCCGGCTCACTAGCGGTCTCTGGCGGCCAACTACTACCAAGGCCATAGAGCCTATCAGCCCGAAATATTTATTTATTTATAAATAAATAAATAAATATTTAGCGTTAAAAATTTGACTGGTACCATTTTCTTGCGACGTCATAACACCTATTTATACCCACTGTGAGTGTGATAACACCCCGGCTCACTAGCGGTCTCAGGCGGTATTTAGTTTTAAAAAAAATATCCACTGTGATAACACCCCGGCTCACTAGCGGTTTTTTATATCCACTGTGATAACACCCCGGCTCCGGAGCGGTCTCTGGCGGTTTTTAGGTCTCTGGCGGTATTTAGCGTTACAAACTTTACTGGTACCATTTTCTTGCGACGTCATAACACCTATTTATATCCACTGTGATAACACCCCGGCTCACTAGCGGTCTCTGGCGGCCAACTACTACCAAGGCCCCGAGCCTATCAGCCCGAAATATTTATTTATTTATTTATAAATAAATAAATATTTAGCGTTAAAAATTTGACTGGTACCATTTTCTTGCGACGTCATAACACCTATGTATATCCACTGTGATAACACCCCGGCTCACTAGCGGTCTCTGGCGGCCAACTACTACCAAGGCCATAGAGACTAATTACTACAACTCCAGCTGATAGTGCTAGCCCATTTGCTCAGAGTACTTATATGGGCACGTGTGTTCCACACGTTTGCCGATGTTTACCGATATGGCGCCGCTGATGTGTAAATCTCACTACGTGGTATACACGCGTCCTTGATGATAATAGGCAAAATGGGCGGAGAATATTAGTGTAATACATGGGGTGTCATCCCGGGATTCCCTATGTATCGGCTGCCGAGCGGCTCACCATTAGCGAAGACGTCACTGGTGCTGTGGTCAAGTCGTGGCCAGCCCCGTCACCGCAGCTGCGCTTCGAGCGTTTTGCAGTCTTTTGACGGATGTTGACGAGAGCGGCAATTTGAAGTCGTCGCCGTTAGATAAGTTATGTTGCAAGTCTATATTTGGAAATATGTTTTTTTAAGCTTTTTTAAAGCATATCTTGAACATTAAGCCAAAACAATGTCATTTGCAACACTTCCAGGTACAACGTATGGCCGTCTCACCCTCAGCCAGACCAGTGCAGTGTATGTCCGTCTCGCCCCTCAGCCAGACCAGGGCAGCGTATGCCCGTCTCCTCCCTCAGCCGGACCGGGGCTGAAGGAGGGCATGGCCGCCTCACCCCTCAGTCGGACCGCGGGGCAGCGAACGGTCGTCTCGCCCATCAGCCGGACCGGGGCAGCGAACGGCCGTCTCGCCCATCAGCCGGACCGGGGCAGCGTACGGCCATCTCACCCCTCAGCAGGACCGTGTAAGCGTACGGCCGTCTCGCCCCTCAGCCGAACCGGTGCAGCATATGGCCGTCTCGCTCCTCAGCCAGACCGGGGTAGCGTGTGGCCGTCTCGCCGCTCAGTCGGACCGGTGCAGCGTATAGCCGTTTCACCCCTCAGTCAGACCGGTGAAGCGTATGGCCGTCTCACACATCAGCCAGACCGGGGCAGCGAACGGCCGTCTCCCCCTCCCCTCCTCTCCCCCCCCCCCCCCCCCCCCCTCAGCCGGTCCGGGGCAGTGTATGGCCGTTCCACCCCTCAGTCAGACCGGTGCGGTGTATGGCCGTCTCGGCAGTCGCCCCTCACACAGACCAGGGCAGCGTATGGCCGTCTCCCCGCAGCATGAATTAAGAGAAGCATAATTATCCGCGGTAAACGTAATCTTAAATAGGATCGTACCTTAGGCGCAACTATCCGTATCCTGTTCGAAATATTCGCACCGAGCCGCGTGAGGCAACAGCCGAGTCGGACCATAGCACCAGTGACGTCACTTTAATGTTTGCGATTGGGGCGCTAAAATCCCCGGATGACTCGACCTCTCTTATACAGCCTTGGTGTAATGTACCGTGATATTTACACAAATGCTGGGTTGGTACGTGAGGATCATTTTACATCGTTATTAATTACATCGTTGTTAATATGTGGATCGTGTTTTTTTTGCATCGCTCTTATGTTCTGGACAGTTATAGATTACTGAGGAGTTGATTACTTGGACAATATATGGGTAGTACCTTGACCTATAACAATAGGGGAAATGGAACGGTCCATTTATCAGACAGGTCAAAATTCCAGACTTAACGCCATTAGCAGTTACATGGTGCTTCAGTACATTGGTATTGTCTACAACACCAACATGAAAAGTACCCATGGTACCTATTTTGACAACATGTCATGTCCAGCAATGGGGCATTTACCCTAGGTTGGGTAACAGAGTATCTAAGGCCTGGGGTAACAGTGGGGCTGGCATCACCGTTGTGGCTGGCGTCTCACAACAATCAAGGTACAAGGTTTCTATAAATCAAGGTTGGTCTGGATACATATGGAAGCCCTAGATGACGATGATCACGTCACTAGATGATGGGATTATGGCTGGTGCATGTATTTTTTAGTGAGTGATACTGCAGTGTGTTATTTTGAACCAGTGACTACCAAAAAACAGTGATTTGACAATCCCCATGGACCAGTGTGACAGGAAACAACTAACCTAACCCCACCATTAAGTCTGATAGGGACGAAACCTAAGATTCGCTTGTAGCCTTAACCCTCACCCTACAGGAGCTTTTTTCACCTTCACCGTATGGGGGACCTGACAGGCCCTCTGTTAACTTCCAAACCAAGCAACTTAGAGCAATGTGGTAAGAACCAGCATGTTGCCTGTCATGAGAATAATCTAACATTATGTGATTTTTAGGTTTCAGGTCTGGGTGACCTTCCAGGTCAAGTGAATTACCTCAGATTTACCACGTCCAGAACAGTGATTTTGCTCTTCAGAAAACCTCAAAATTATAAATTGATAAATGGAAATAAAAAGGCATGTTCCTAGACCAGTTTTGGCTCAGAAATACAGAACAGGTAATTATTTGTTTGTATCCTGTCAAAAAAAAGTATAAAAAAGTTATTTAAAAAAAATTACATTAGTTCTTACACTTAGGGAGCCATCACTCAGTCAAAAATGAGGATCTTGCTTTGAAATTTGGTATGGGTATTGTCCATACTCAGTTCTCTCACATATATTCCAGTTTGTCTAAGATTTTTGAAAATTTTGATTTTGTGGAATTTTTGCACACAAAAAAAAACAGTTTTTTTTTTTTAATTTTATGTGTCAAAAACCCACAATTTTGAAAATCCAAGGTTGCCATTTTAAACAGAATACCATTTTGTATCTTTGGTGCATTGCATTTGCAATTTCCTTTAAAACTGTTTTCTACCATTTTTCAAATATGTATCTTTTTTCCACCAACATGACATCATCAAAACATGATTATCTCCCAAACTACTGAACCAATTTCAATTAAATATTAACAGCATGCATATAATTGTTGTAAACTCAGCTACCAAAAATTTCAGCAAGATGTGCTGCATGTGTAAAAACCTATTCAAGAAAAACCTCAGGGGGCCTGTCAGCCCCCCATAGGGTGAGGGTTAAAGGGAGTGTGCCTACTGTTTTGGAATGTCAAAAATATTTTTCATACAGTAAGTAGCTATTGGTTTGGTTGTTGTATATGATGAAATTCACATCTGGAGCCCCTTTAGCTGAATTTTCACTTATATTGTTTTTTGTTTATTTTTGTATATAAAACGATCGCCACTATGGTGATGTTATGTAAAACGGCGCACATAAGACAATACAATTACGGTCACATCATGCAAGATAGAAAGACAAGTTTTGCACAGCACGTTCTTGCCACTGTGAACTTTATTATGTGCAAGTTTCGTAGCTCTAAATTGATATCTTCTTTTAAAAAATGACCATCGGCCATCATCGAAAGACATGATGGCTGTCCAGTTTCTGTTTGGCTGCTGCTATCTTCGTGCACAAGCTGTTTTGTTGAATTGCTATTGGCCGGCGCTAACAATATGCTAACAATTAATCGATTTTTTCCCCGCCATAAACACTTTTATTATCATTTTTACATAAACACTTAAAAACAAACATTCAATCATCCATCCAACATCGAAATCCTCATCGGTGCCTATCAGCCCGATTGGTCCCATCAGCCCGATGAGGCCCATCGGCGGCCCCCGCCCGCGCCGCCTCGCGTTTTTCAGTGGCTCCCGTTCGCGAAGCGGCGCCCCCTCGCCACCGGCCGGGCTTGCGAGCCGTCGGCCAGCGGGGCCGGCGCCCCGCACGCCCGGCCGGTCGACCGGCCCTGCAGCACATGCTGAGGTCCGGTCCCGGGTTAGCCCAGGTGGGGAAAGGGAAACCTTGATTTATAGTAACCTTGAATCTTGATTTTCGTGAGACGCCAGCTGCGACGGTGACGCCAGTCCCACCGTTACCGGTTGAGGTAGGGTTGTGGTGAATCAGAATATCCCTGAGCGGAGGTGTGCATGGCAATAAGTCTTGTGCTAATGCATAACTAATGTTTTGTGTTGTAGCGATAAAAGGTTGATCTTTTATCGCTACCCAAACAGTTATACAAACAATAAAATATGGCTTCATTTCTCCATTATTATCAGCTTACTTATAACCCACAATTGGTGACTACGACGTGATGCATTTGATAGCCCTATGGTCAGTATGATGATAAGTATCTATTAACTACTTGCTGCAAACTACTCATTCTGAAAACCAAGAACCATCACTGTCACTGCATCTGAAGTCCTAATCTGAAGTTGTAGTGCCCTGCCTAACTCTTGTGTAATTTCCGACAATGGACCCTGAGCAGGTGAGCGGATCCGTGATGCACGCCAGTGTAAAGGCGCCTGCTTTTATGGACACAGCCGTCGAAGGCTGGTTTGATATAATGGATGCGCAGTTTCATCTGGCTCGTATTGCAAACACTCAGTCAAAATTCTACCACGTTCTGGCCGCGCTTCCCCCAGACACGGCTAGTCGCCTTGCTCCAGAGGTGCTCTCCAAAACTACCTTTGATGATCTGAAACAGGCTGTAATCATTCTGTATGCTCAGTCTAAGCCAGAGCTGTTCGAACGTCTGATAAGTAAGACTCAAATGACCGGTCGTCCATCTACCTTCCTGCACGAGTCCCGAGACACGGCATCAAAAATTGACGTCGGTGAAGATTTGGTCCGTCACAAGATGATCAAGAGTCTTCCCCCCACTGTTGGCGCCGTGTTAGCAGCCCAGCGTGACCTAACTCTGACACAACTGGGCCAACTGGCTGATGAACTGGTGCCACTGATGCAGTCTTCCTGTCTGGTGGCTCATTCCCACAATGACCGACAGCCACGAGGACGGTCACCACCGCCATCGGAGCGACACCAGCCGAACCGTGCCTCATGCTTCCCAAAGGAGGTGACCTATGCACCGAAGCCGTTCAGCACAGAACCGCGCTACAGGTCGCGTCAGTACAGCCCCTACCCAGACCACCGAGATGATGGGCCAATGGGACTGCATCCGTTCCATGACGGCCAGCGCCCCAAGGTCTGCCGAGCGCACATTTACTTCGGCATCGAAGCAAGAACATGTAAGCTGTGGTGTCAGTGGCCTGACAAGATAAATACCAAGATGCAGCCCTCTTCTCGCTCCTCATCTCCGAGGCCGTCGCAGACGGGAAACTAGAGGGGCAGGTCCATGCTGCTCATGGTCTGCCACTCATGCAAGTAGCAGCAATAGTCGGTCAAAGACCGATTAACTTCGTCATTGACACCGGAGCAGGTGTGTCTCTTCTACCCAAAACTGTTCCTGTTGGTTCTGTCCTACAGCCTTCTGCAGTGCGCATTTCTACCGCTAACGGCGAACCTCTTCATGTTGTGGGAGGAGTCACATGTAATGTCACTATCCCTCAAATACGCCGCGCCCTCACATGGACATTCGTGGTGGCTGACGTCACTACCCCACTGTTGGGCCAGGACCTCCTGCCTCAGCATTCCCTCCTGATCGACTGCGGCACCCGGACTTTGATTGACAAGTTCACAGATCTGTCCTCAACATGCAGCCTTAGTACCCAACCAAAGGCAAACCTGGTGGTCAATGACCTCTCCACAGTCCCTGCTGTGGTTCAAGATATCTTGGAAAGACATCGCTCGGCACTCGAGCCATGTCAACCAGGTGACTTGGATGAAGCGATGAAGAAGATGCCTGGATGTCACACTATTGACACAGGAAGCGCTCCACCGACGTTTGCGTCTCCAAGACAGCTGACACCAGCCAAACTCAAAGCCGCCAAAGCCTCATTCGACACTGCTGAAAGCTGGAGTGATTCGACCCTCGAAGTCTCCGTGGGCTTCGCCGCTTCACATGGTGGAGAAGAAGACACCGGGGCAGTGGCGAGTCACAGGGGACTACCGGGCCCTGAATGCCATCACGAAAAAGGACCGCTATCCTCTACCTCACATACAAAGCATATCAGCACAACTCGCAGGAAAACCCCGCTTCAGTAAGATCGATCTGCTCCGAGCATACCATCAGATACCGATGAGCCCTGCGGACGTCGAGAAGACTGTGGTGACCACGCCTTTCGGGCTGTACGAGTACGTCTTCATCCCCATGGGTCTCTGCAACTTACCGTCAACGTTCCAAAGGATCATGGACACCATCTTCCGCGACGTGGAATGTGTGTTCATCTATCTCGATGACATATTGGTGTCATCCTCGACCCAAGAGCATCACCATGCCGACTTAGAGAAAGTATTCAGAACCCTCCACGAACACAACCTCCGCATCTCACTAGACAAGTGCGTGTTCGACCAGCCGGACATCTGGTGACACCAGCTGGGATTCGTCCTCCCACAAGGAAAGTGACAGACCTATCGAATCTACCACCACCGAAAAAGTCGGATGATCTTCGTAGATTCCTCGGCATGGTTGGGTTCTATCGCCGAATGATTCCGCATTTTGCGGACATCGTCTTCCCACTGACCGAGCTGATGCGACTGCATCCAAAATCAGCGGAACTACCGTGGGGTGACAGAGAAACGAAGGCCTTTGGCGACATCAAGGCAGCACTGGAGGCCGATGCACTCTCCATCATCCTCAACCGGAGGGTGATACCTTCCAGCTGATCACAGATTGCTCTCAAGTTGCCGCTGGCGCAGCTCTTCACCAGATGATAAATGGTCAGGCAGTGCCCGTCAGCTTCTTCTCCAAGAAGCTGTCTGCACCGCAGCGTCAGTACTCAGCATACGACCGAGAGCTTCTGGCTGCCTACCTCGCCACGCTACATTTCCGTGATCTGATTGAAGGACGGAATGTGGCTCTTCACGGATCACAAGCCCCTGGTCACAACATTCCACAGCCCTCAGGGCGAAGTCCGATCGACAACAACGCCACTGGTGTGTCGTCACGGAGTACATCGCAGACGTCCAGTACATCAGGGGTGCCGACAACATCGTCGCCGACTGTCTCTCGCGCTCTGTGAATGTCGTTACTGTTGACGCCTGTGACCTGCCAGCCATCGCCGAGCATCAGAAAAAGGACGAGGAGATCGCCACTTATCAGGACCGTCCCAAAGCGCTCCCTCTGCAAGAAGACTCCATACTCTGCGACGTAGACCCCAGCCGAGGCCGTTCGTTCCACAGCCTTGCCGACGCAGGGTGTTCGAGAGCTACCACAGCCTCTCACACCCTGGTATCAAAGGATCATTGCGACTCATCAAATCCAGATATTTCTGGCCTGACATGGATCGACAGATCAAGCAGTGGGTGAAGGAATGTTCTGCGTGTCAAGCAGCCAAGGTGGATCGCCACACGAAAATCGCAACTGGGGAATTTCAGCTGCCATCATCACGTTTCGAAACTGTGCACATAGACATAGTCGGCCCACTCCCACCATCATCTCAACATGGTCAACAGTTCACTGCACCTCATCGCTACCTCCTGACCTGCATCGACCGTGCCACCCGATGGGTAGAGGTCGCGCCCATTCCCGATATCACTGCCGCATCAGTCGCCAACGCCTTCCTCGAGACTTGGATTTCACGTTTCGGTGTCCCTCTCTACGTGGTAACCGACCGTGGGGCCCAGTTTGACGCAGAACTGTTCCAACTTCTGGCCGAAATGATAGGCTTCCATCGGCTGCGGACGTACGCCTATCGGTCGCAGAGTAATGGCATGGTCGAAAGATTCCATCGCACCCTGAAAACACCACTCAAGGCTCGCAAAGAGGACTGGCTCAAGTCGCTGCCAATAGTTGTTTTAGGCATTCCTGCAATGCCAAACGAGTCTGGCAGCTCACCGTTCACTGCAGTCACATGGAGCATGCTTCTTTGTCCGAAGCTGTGCTTGGAAGACCAGCCTCCGCCGAGATCATCGTTCAAGTTCATCCAGGAACTGGCCCAGCACATGACAGAACTGGATTTTACCACTGCCTCCCTCGGAACTGACCACAGTGCTAGCCAAGAACACATTTCTAATGATCTAATGACGTGTTCGCACGTGTGGGTCCGGGTGGACCGTATCCAACGTCCCCTAGAGGCTCCGTACCAGGGGCCCCTGCGGGTAGTTCACCGATCGGCAAAGACCTTCCGCGTTGAACTTCTGTCAGGTGCGATAGACACTGTCTCCGTGGATCGGCTGAAGCCCGCATACTTCCCGCCATCTGAGGACCACACCTCTCGGCAGGCAGCCGTGCAGCAAGAGGACCCGCCACAGGCCACCACCTTGAACACTCCATCACCGCTCCACCCGCTGCTGCAGCCGGCTCCCCTAGGGGTCATGCCGGAAGCACCGAAAGAACCACGACGTACACGGAGTGGCCGAAGTGTTCGCTTCCGAGCAGAGCCGGACTTTGTATATATTTGAGGTGAGGCTCAAGTGATATGTTCTGTGATCAGTGTGTGGATGTGTGCAATGTGCATTGCATGTCTATGAGTTACAACTGTACCTATGCACTTAACACTCCGTTCCGGGTGGGGAAGTACTTGTGGTGAATCAGAATATCCCTGAGCGGAGGTGTGCATGGCAATAAGTCTTGTGCTAATGCATAACTAATGTTTTGTGTTGTAGCGATACAAGGTTGAACGTGTATCGCTACCCAAACAGTTATACAAACAATAAAATATAACTTCATTTCTCCATTATTATCAGCTTACTTATAACCCACAGGGTAATCAACTTAGCAGACACATTGAAACATCAGACTTCATGCTATTGGTGAAGTAGACAATGCCAATGCATTAAATAACACCCTATTGGCAATATAGATGATACTGACTCACTAAAGAATGTCAATAGTATGAAATGTACAGTAAGTAGGTAAGAACAGTAAAAGTAAGTGTGGTTTTATCTGTGTGACTTTGCCCATAAATGGTTAATTATGTTGGTGATGATGTCAAATAAACAAAAGTCTGGTGTTCTGTATGTGTCCATGGTGCACTGTTAACCCTGATTATGCATTTTATTTTTAAACACAGGTAGCATACAGGTAGCAAATAGCCTGAAAAGTCTGGTATTTTGATTTGACAGGTTGAGGTGGTTTGATCTTTTCCTCAGGGAGGAATTTTACTAGTAATGCTTCCACGTACTTTGCATACTCATATAGGGTAAAGGTCTGATCTCCATTCATGTCATAATATCATACTTCATGCTTGATACTCAATGGGATAGAAATGTGGCTTTCAGGACATCAGCAAAGGGTTATATGAAATGGGTGTGAATCACAATGGAAAGAGGTTCTCAGTGGGGTTCTACAGGGCTCAGTCCTGGGCCCATTGCTGTTTATGATATTTGTCAATACAATGGAGAACAGTGTAACTATAGACAGCAGTCTTGAACTTTTCAGATGATCTAAAATTTGTTAGGATTATTAGAGGAAGACATGATCAGGATGTTTTGCAATCAGATCTGGACAAGCTAGTTGAGCGGTCTGAAGCATGGCAGATTAAATTTAATTTGAGTAAATGTAAGATCATGCACGCTGGACGAGTTAGAACATATGTATGAAATGGGTGGGCAGAAACTGGAGCTGATTGAATAGGAAAGATATTTAGGTGTCGTGGTAAGCAATAGACTATCAGTGTCAGACCAGGTTGTAGAATCTAGGAAAAGGGCACTTAGAATGCTAGGGGCCATTAACAGAAATGTTTCCTACAAAAGTGAAGAGGTCATAACAAAACTTTATTGTGCATACGTTAGACCACATTTGGAGTATTGTGTGCAAGTGCAAGCCTGGTCTCAAACATATGAGAAAGATTGCTGGTCGCTAGAAAGAGTTAAAAAGGGCAACAAAATTGTAAATTGGCTTGATAGTTTGCTTTATGAAGATAGATTAAAGAAATTGGGTATGTTCACTTCTCACTTAGATATAGAAGGCTAAGGGGATCTAATTTAAGTCTTCAAATTTGTAAATGGCCAGCATGCGGGATATGTAAAGGGAATGTTTGAGCTGAATAGGGAAACTCAAGGTAGAGGTCATCAGCATAAACTCATTATGAAACAAAGTAGGACTAGACTACAACAGTCATTTTTTATAGAAGAAGGGTTGTGGGACATTGGAATAAACTACCAGGGGATGTCACTGCTGCAGTGACACTTGCTTCCTTCAAAATTAGATTATATAAATAATTTACAGAGAAGGGAAGCCGAAGCCGTTCCAGAGTTCATAAATACTTGTTGGATTAGGCTTCTTTTAGGCAGGTTAAAGAGTAAAGTGATTTGAAGGAACGAGACTGGTGGGGGTAAGGGGTATGCAACCTCAGATGGGCCTGAGAGGCTCTTTGTTGCACTTGTATGTTATGTCTGTAATTACCAGTGTATTAGTGCTTTACAGTGTTGGTATCATCTACTTTACCACTATCATACAAAGTATATTTTGATTTGATCCAGAGTTTGGACCTGCACCCTATGAATGAATACTAAGCAGCATGAATAATACATACCACCATTAAGGCGCCGTAGTTGGCGATGAACGAGCGAGCGCGAAGGAAATGCATGGGGAATTTCAACTTGATCGGGCAAGTAGTTTCTGAGATACAAAAAAGGGTGCGCACGTGCAGAGGCACCCACCTTTGACTTGTGGGAAAGTGGGGGCTGAGAGGTCCCTAACCACACACCAAATTTGAACACAATCGGCTCAGCCGTTCCAGAGATATAGAATAGGGGAGTGCACGTGCGCACGTGCAGAGGCACCCCACCCCTGACTTGTGAAAAGGCGGCGGCTGAGAGGTCCCTAACCATGCACCAAATTCGAACACAATCCGCTCAGCCGTTCCTGAGCTACATAATAGGGGTGTGCACGTGCGCACGTGCAGAGGCACCCCACCCCTGACTTGTGGGAAACTGGCGGATGAGAAGTTCCTAACCACACACCAAATTTGAACACAATCGGCTCAGCCGTTCCTGAGATATAGAATAGGGGTGTGCACCTGCGCACGTGCAGAGGCACCCCACCCCTGACTTGTAGAAATTTGGCGGCTGAGGGGTCCCTAACCACACACCAAATTTGCACACAATCGGCTCAGCCGTTGCAGAGTTGTTTCACGTTTTCGTTACGTTTTCCCACAATACAAAACTCCAAAATGCTCCTGGGTCGATGGAGCCAAAGGGATGTGGTAGAAGCCGTCCCGCAGGTCAAGCTTAATAGCAAAGCGATACCCGTCAGCAGACGCCTGAAGGGCTCTCTCTACTGATGGCAGCGCACACGGACGACGCGACATATACGGAGTCAATGACGACAGGTTGTATACCAAACGCGCCACCGTTGCCGTCTTCGCTACCGCGAACAGGGGGTAGCAGGCGCGCGGCCGTCCAGGCGCCAGCACACCCGCCGACACAAAGTCCGCCACGGCCTCGGTCATCAAGTCCGAACGCGGCGTCGGACGCCACACGGAAGGCACCGCCGCAGGCACACGGACACGCAGACCCCGTGACAACACACTGCACACACGAGGATGGCCCGAAAACATGGCCGAGTCTACCCGCACGGGCACCGGCGGCCGCACCCGAGACGCACTATCCACCGGCAGCCGACGAGAACCGATGAAGCTCAACGGAGACTCGCCGGCCGCCGGCAGGCCCGCGCCGTCAACGGCCGCCAGATCCGGAGACTGCGGCCCAGGAGCCGCGGCGCCGCCGGCAACGAGCAGCTCCACCAGCCCCCGACAGATGGCAGCAGCAGCAGCCGGACCGGCGCAGAGCGAAGGCCGGTCGCCGCCATCCCGCTGCCACTCTTCCTCCTCCTCTTCCTCTTCCTTCTCTTCCTCCCCCTCCCCGGCTGAAACGAACACCGGGGGCCCGGGGACGCCGCTCGCGCCACGCACCGGCGCAGCAGGGCCCGCGCCGACCAGCGGCGGCGCCCCCCGCCCCGGCTCGGAGGCCGGGGCGCTCCCCCCGGCCGAGAACAGCGCCGGAGGGCCCGCGGGCGGCGAGGGGCCGGAGTGGGGCACCGAGACCGTAGCCCCCCATGCCGCCCGCAGAGCCGCCCTAATTCGCGCGGCGCGGCGCGGCCGCCGACGCAGCGTCCCTGGGCGGCGGGCGCAAGCCAGACGGCCGGGAGGGCCGCCCCCGCCACTGGGCGGGAGGCACGGCGGCCGGGCGGGGTCTGGCGGCGGCCGGCTGGGCGGCCGCCGGGCTGAGTTGGATGCCGAGCCGATCCATGTCCGCCGTCCTTGCGTCGCTGACGGCGGCCGCCCAGCCGTGGTGCGCCACGATCAGAAACAGGCGCACTCGACCCCAGTACCAGCCACGCTGGTCCGCGGGAGGGCCAGCGCCGTCACTGATCATTAGCAGGCCACGAACTTCTTCTCTCTCTCTGGTGCCGTAGTTCGATGAGCCGGCAAGCTGCTCTCGCAGGTCGGCTAACCAAAGCCGCCGCTGGGAGGCGGTCGGCCCGGCCTGTGCGTCATCGAACGCGTCCTCCACCTTCACCGCATCGCCGACGCTGCCATCGACAGCCCCGCCCGTCACCAGGCCGGCGGCGGTCAGACGGACGATGACAGCCTCGACGATGTCGTCGATCTCGCCCCCGGTTCGGTCCGAGTCTCGAATGCTGGAGCGTAAACGGCGGGTGGGTGACGCCATGGCCGATTGGCGCACCGCCGGTAGTCCGTGCTGCAGGAGTCCGGGGCCGCGGCAGCCACTTAAGTCACCACACCTCCTCTCGTACGTCTATTCTCAACAGGGACAGAGTCGAGACTGCCCCGCCCGTTGCAGAGTTGCAGAGACTTTTCAACACCCCTCACGCGCCACGCGCAGTGGTAGTAACCCCACATCAGTCGGCACTGGTCTCAAACAGGGTAGGTTAGATGGGGCTGCTCAGCAAGAAGTCAATCGGACGTGTGGTTGCAGAGATATGAGCTTCTCAAAAGCGTCGCCACGGGTCGGGCCGGGCCGCTCATAATCAGATTTTTCACATATACCACTGAAGGACCAGTAAGGCGCCGTAGTTGGCGATGAACGAGCGAGTGCGAAATAAATGTATGGTGAATTTCAACCCGATCGGGCCAGTAGTTCCTGAGATACAAAAAAAAATGGTACGCACGTGCAGAGGCACCCCACCTATGACTTGTGGGTAGGCGGCGGCGGAGGGGTCCCTAACCACACACCAAATTTGAACACAATCGGCTTAGCCGTTCCTGAGATATAGAATAGGGGTGTGCACGTGCGCACGTGCAGAGGCACCCCATCCCTGACTTGTGGGAAACTGGCGGTTGAGAGGTCCCTAACCACACACCAAATTTGAACACAATCGGCTCAGCCATTCCTGAGATATAGAATAGGAGTGAGCACGTGCGCACGTGCAGTCACTCCACCCCTGACTTGTGGAAAGGCAACGGCTGAGAGGTCCCTAACCACACACCAAATTATAACGCAATCGGTTCAGCCGTTCCTGAGATATAAAATAGGGGTGTGCACGTGCGCACGTGCAGAGGCACCCCATCCCTGACTTGTGGAAAATTGGCGGCTGAGGGGTCCCTAACCACACACCAAATTTGCACACAGTCGGCTCAGCCGTTGCAGAGTTGTTGTGAGAAAACACTTTTCAACACCCCTCACGCGGCATGCGCCACGCGCAGTGGTAGTTACCCACATGAGTCGGCACCGGTCTCAAACAGGGTAGGTTGGATGGGGCTGCTCAGCAAAGAAGTCAGCTTGCCAATCGGACGTGTGGTTGCAGAGATATGAGCTTCTCAAAAGCGTCGCCACGGGTCGGGCCGGGCGGGGCCGCTCATATTCAGATTTTTACCATATACCAGTAAGGCGCCGTAGTTGGCGACGAACGAGCGAGTGTGAAGGAAATGTATGGGGAATTTCAACTTGATCGGGCAAATAGTTTCTGAGATACAAAAAAAAGGTGCGCACGTGCAGAGGCACCCACCTTTGACTCGTGGCAAAGTGGGGCTGAGAGGTCACCACCAAATGTGAACATAATCGGCTCAGTTGTTCCAGATATATATATTAGGGGTGTGCACGTGCGCACGTGCAAAGCCACCCCACCCCTGACTTGTGGCAAGGCGGCGGCTGAGACAAAATGCGCACCAAATGCACCAAATTCGAACACAATCGGCTCAGCCGTTTCTGAGATACAGAATAGGAGTGTGCACGTGCGCACGTGCAGAGGCACCCCATCCCTGACTTGTGACAAACTGGCGGATGAGAGGTCCACACACCAAATTTGAACACCATCGGCTCAGCCGTTCCTGAAATATATAATTCGAAGATAGCGGAAAAACGTCGGCGCGCAGCGCCGCCGTTTTTGGCACAGGTGTTCGGGCATCAATTACCACATTGTGTAAAAAAGTACCTCGAGTCATCTCAGGTCAGGTCACCAGGCCAGGTCACGCGACCCCATCTCCAAAAAAAAAGTTTGTGGTCATACTACAGCCACAGTTTTTGACCGATCGGTATCAAACTTACAGGATTTCGTAAGGTCATAGGGACCTACAATTTGTTTATCTCGTATTTTGTATATCGGTGACCTAAGGTCGGGCCAATTTCGTGACCTAATCAATGGGAAATATTAAAACGCTTCCTATTCCGAGGATATGCATGATATCATTCCAATTCCGTCTGGATCATGTTATCATAGGTCATTATTGATGATCCAGGTGCAATTTTTGTTCAGTGACCACTACAGGGTCAGTTGAGGTCATCCGAGGTCACCGACACTTGTTTATTAATAACTCTCGACAGAATGAAGATAGAGAAGTGAAACTAGCACCAATGTGTTCCGTCTCCCACACACCGTCTCCGTCTCCGACACGTCTCCCAATATGCAACATGACCTTATTGGGTCACCACTTGACCTTGACCTGAGGTCAAATTTATATGTTGACCTAACCTGGTTGCCATGAATATGATTCGAAGCGCCTTGACGAGATAAACACGATTGCGTCAAAATTATTAAAAGGTTATTTGCGAAAAACTGTTCGTCAAAAAGGCCTAAAATTGGCCTGAGCTAAAATTTGAGGACACAGGGCGATTGAATTTTTAAAGGGCTTTCTATTGCCTTTTTCCGTTTGTTCCTAGCCATTATAGTTCCCGAGATATTTGGGGGTTTCTGGAGCGAAGTTCTGAAACTGGAAAATCTGACCTTTGATGACCTCTGGTGACCTCAAAATTGACCTGAGCGCATGAACAAAATAACTTAAATAGTTTTTTTTTTTTAAATGACGAGATTTCGAGCGGTATTTTCGGGTTTTATCTACGTCCCATAGGAGCTGAGTTCGAGAAGGCGTCGACCCCCCCTCCACCGGCACGGCGAAGGTAGGGTGCCGAACACCGGCACGGCGCGGGTTAGGGTAGTTTAGGTTAGGTTATATTATTTAATACTGTTTTGCTTAATGTGCATTCAGATGTGATCATGTGTTTTGTTATGATGGACCAGTGGCGTACCCATGATTCACTCCAGGGGGAGAGGCAATTTTGGATCAGGGGGCACAAGGTACCCCCACCAAAACAAACTCACCGGATTTGGCCCACTTTATTTTTAGAGGGACAGTTTCAACAACAAAATTGTCATTCATTTTTTGTTAGACCAGGGGGCCCCAAGGTTCATCCAGGTGGTCCCTAGGTGCTAGTTCATCCATGGTGCATCCACGCAAACTCTCCGTATTCGGGCAGGCCGTCCAAATACGGTGAGCTTGTATTAGGGTACCGTGGGCACAGGCCCTATTTTGTGTTCTGATGCACTAGCCAAAGGGGCCAGGTCCGGTCGATGCTCCAACTTTGAAGGCTCCTGCAGGTAACCTGAGTCTGAGATGACCCTTACCTACCATATGTCTTGGGGCTTCTACACGTGACCTGGGACGATGCCCACCTCCCAGGACGCGAGAGCTCCCGAGCTGTCTGAAATGCCGGCTGCCAAGTAACCCTGTATTGAAATGAATACCATATGTCGCCGCCGTCGTTGGTGGCACTTATAAATATAGGGCGCGTGCAGCGACTGGAAATTAGTGTCTCACTTTTCGTCTGAAGTTTAAAGAGGAACTGGCAAAATATATATCGCAAGGCCCTAGATACTAGGTAGACCCGTCCGGGGTAGGCAGCGAATGGGGGTGACGTCAGAGGCACGTGACGTCACACACTCCCTATTCAAATAGTGTTAAATTGGCCTACTTTCACGTCCTACCATTTAAATACCTTAGGTCCCAGCGGGATGAATTAAGCACTAAATGATAGATTGAAATGTCATCTACAGCTCGCTTTTCGGTCATTTTCTCCTAAATTGCAAAGGTGAGCCGCTAGGAGATGTCAAACCGAGGTATGCAAAAAGTGGACGGTCCATGCCTATATATGGTCAAGGTCCGCCCCTGTACACAAACATGGCGGCCGCGCCGGTCTCGAACGCTCCCGATTCGGCCACCCCATTGGTGGAAACTAACTGTGACGTCATTGAACCGTGACGTCATTTAACCGTGACGTCATTGGACAGGGTGGACACGTTACGGAGATAGGCATGACACACCGCCCCCCCCCCCCCCCCCCCCCCCTGTATATATCGTTCGTATCGTTCTTTATCGTTCGTCTTTAGTTATTTAACGGCATAAAATTTGTTATTTATATACTAAGTCTTTGCCAAATAAGTTCGTATTCGTAACACCATACCTACATACAGCTACAGGTATGAGTAAAGAAATGAGCCTAATATCATATACCTATATCTATATTGGTAATCATAGTAGCCTGAAGGGCAGTCTTAAAAAAACACGCCACAAGGTGCTTGACATGCTGAGCATAAGCTGGACCAGGCAGATTGCATCAAAAACTTATGCATGGAACTTCTGCTAAGGCGTATCTCTTGCAATTACCTATATCAAAGACATCTTTACAATGGGGTCTGGTGGACATGGACAACAGGATACCTAGGTCACAATGGTGCATAAGGATATGCACGAGGCTGGCAGTTATAGCCTGACAGAGTTATTGCGTATATTAATTTGAAAAGCACTGGATTGTGTACACAACTGTAGGCTACTAGGGTAATTTCAGGTGAGGTGCTTTGTTCGGCATGTGTATACACCAGTCTGTTTGTATTTGGCCTCTCCGTGGCTGCATTTCCATCTATCACATTCTATCATTTTGCATACTGCATACCAATTGCCAACATTCCATTGCAATCATCACCCAGCCCGCTGATCACTGTTCATCCATTGCAGGTGACCACCGGGACCGTTGCATCAATCGCGCCCATATCCACCCGCTCTAAGCAGTCATGGCTAACAGTGTGAAGGCACTGATTCTGCTGGCGTTCGCCGGCGCACTTGGCATCATGTTCATGGGGCTGGCCTGCGCGCTGCCGCAGTACAACAACTGGTGGCCCTCCTTCGTCATCGTGTTCTACATTCTGGCGCCGCTGCCGTACACCATCGCACGCCGCTACGCCGAGGACTCGGGCGTCGGCAACGCCTGCACCGAGCTGGCCGTCTTCCTCACGGCCGGCATCGTCATCTCAGCGTTCGGCCTGCCGATCGTGCTGGCGCACGCGCCCGTCGGCGCGCCCGTCATCCAGTGGGGCGCCTGCGCGCTCGTCTTCACCGGAAACATCATCATGTTTCTGACGATCCTCGGCTTTTTCGTGGCGTTCGACAGTGAATCGGACTCGTGGAACTACTTCTAGGCGTCTTCCGTGGCCAGGGATGGTCGGATGGAAGGCGCCGCTCGGGTCGTTGTTAACTGGTTCATATGGAGCTGTTCGGTGATCGGTGTTTCGTTTTAGCCATCTCTAGCCCTATCAGTTGTCCTGGAACTCATATCCGCATTAGCCGACCATGTAAGTGTCATGCTTAAAGCTCGCGGAAATGAATGATTTATGGCGGGAAGGAAGTTGTCATGTGTAAGTCAGCCAGCGATCAATAAGTGCTCTCGATTAACAGGCCCATTGTATTTAGTTCCATCTGCATTGCAGTACATTGCTTTTGATCCATTGTCCTCTTGTGGGTGTAGTTAAGCGGAAATGTGTTGTCACCTCTGTTAAGGTCGGTTTATAAGGTGTGCCTCTTGTGATAAAGTAAGCGAGCACACCGAGCTCGGTGATTTTTAGCCGTCATGCGTTTGAGGCGGTGTCCTGTGTTCCGAATTCCGATATAACGCGCGCGGTGAGCGAGCGTGTCCCGGCAGCCGGCGCGGCGTCACGCAGCGTACAAAGTAACGTCCATGCTTCCCGGGACCTAGTGCCTCTCGCCGCTCACACTGTACTTGTGCCAAAGGCCCGATCTTCTACGACCTGACTCGGAGAAGCCTAGGTTTCCATGCTGCCACGGTACATGTGTCACATAGTATATGAGGTATATGTGTTACCTTCGTCGGACAATATGAGGCTCGATATATCGTGATTTGGTGTTAGTCGCGTCATGTGTCGGAATAGGTACAGTAAATCGCGCTGACGCTGTCCAGGGTGTGTACTGGCATAGTATAACTCATAATCGTTACAGCATACTCACCCGCGCGGCACCTTTGCTCGCCGCTACAACGATCTCGCTGGTCCCGCGCGGACGGTGCTACCTCTAGCAGTGACGGTGTGTGTGTGTGTGTGCTGGCTGCCGGCGGTCCTTCGGGCGAGGAATCGATGGCAACTAGGGAAACTCACACGATCTGGAGCAATATAACACCGGTTCAGGTGACCTGTGTGCTGATGCATGGCCGTGGTGAAGTGTACCCGCGACCAGTATGGTAGGTGCCATTGGCTCATCCTGATGACATACATGCTTTCTTCATATCTTCAATTAAATCTGGTCGCATAGTTAAACACCACTTGGGTTCTCGACGCGTCAAAAGTATAACTGACTACGTCGAGAAGCCCCATCGGAAGGTTTCCAGCGAAGGAAGCCTGTCAAGTTTGTTCTGAGATGCATCGATGAGCCGACGACTCGTCCTTTGTGACATTGCTAGACAGTGGGCAGGCTAAAAGGTCACGGACAGACTCAGACTAAGACTGAGGGTGTCTGAGTTCGACAGTAATGCTTTGAACGTTTGACTCGTAGTCAAACACGGTGTTCCATCGCTGATAATATCGAACTGATGTGACGCGTCATCATATTCGATAGTCATTGAGC
The DNA here is from genome assembly GCA_036785665.1 of Chirona hameri. Taxonomy (NCBI): domain Eukaryota; kingdom Metazoa; phylum Arthropoda; class Thecostraca; order Balanomorpha; family Balanidae; genus Chirona; species Chirona hameri. Next base: position 52,210 of record JAXIVJ010003523.1, read on the forward strand.
GTGGCTTGGTTGGCTTCCATTCGGATGGCATTCGGTCGCCGAGTGAGCTGGTTCGAGAATGTTTAAAGGGACTGTTCCACCTTCCCAAAAGTTGTCAAATGTACGCCGATTGTGGTGCACAATATGAAGTAATTGCTGCCGAACACGATTATGACATTTGTTTCTCGCAAACTGCTCAATTCAATACAAAAGTTAAGTTTTAATATTTGGGTTGATGACGTCATATTGAGCTCTAGAGAGCTACACAGAAATTCCTTACGCTGCCAAAATATGGGCACAATTATTTCGAGACAATTCTGGCGCTTTGAATACAAAACAAACCAACTACCAAACCATTGAAACGTAGCAAATATCTCTAAGGCTCACCTTAAAACAAGTCGACTATCATTACCAGTTGGGTAAAGAGAGACGACACTGTCGGTTTAGAGGCCCTATCCAAATACACATGGGCCTTATGATGTCAGAGTCTCGACTCTGTCACTGTTGAGAATAGACGTACGAGAGAAGGTGTGGTGACTGAAGTGGCTGCCGCGGCCCCGGACTCCTGCAGCACGGACTACCGGCGGTGTGCCAATCGGCCATGGCGTCACCCACCCGCCGTTTACGCTCCAGCGTTCGAGACTCGGACCGGACCGGGGGCGAGATCGACGACATCGTCCGTCTGACCGCCGCCGGCCTGGTGACGGGCGGGGCTGTCGATGGCAGCGTCGGCGATGCGGTGAAGGTGGAGGACGCGTTCAATGATGCACAGGCCGGGCCGACCGCCTCCCAGCGGCGGCTTTGGTTAGCCGACCTGCGAGAGAGCAGCTTGCCGGCTCATCGAACTACGGCACCAGAGAGAGAGAAGAAGTTGGCGGCCTGCTAATGATCAGTGACGGCGCTGGCCCTCCCGCGGACCAGCGTGGCTGGTACTGGGGTCGAGTGCGCCGGTTTCTGATCGTGGCGCACCACGGCTGGGCGGCCGCCGTCAGCGACGCAAGGACGGCGGACATGGATCGGCTCGGCATCCAACTCAGCCCGGCGGCCGCCCAGCCGGCCGCCGCCAGACCCCGCCCGGCCGCCGTGCCTCCCGCCCAGTGGCGGGGGCGGCCCTCCCGGCCGTCTGGCTTGCGCCCGCCGCCCAGGGACGCTGCGCCGGCGGCCGCGCCGCGCCGCGCGAATTAGGGCGGCTCTGCGGGCGGCATGGGGGGCTACGGTCTCGGTGCCCCACTCCGGCCCCTCGCCGCCCGCGGGCCCTCCGGCGCTGTTCTCGGCCGGGGGGAGCGCCCCGGCCTCCGAGCCGGGGCGGGGGCGCGGGCCCTGCTGCGCCGGTGCGTGGCGCGAGCGGCGTCCCCGGGCCCCCGGTGCTCGTTTCGGCCGGGGAGGGGGAGGAAGAGGAGGAGGAAGAGTGGCGGCGGGATGGCGGCGACCGGCCTTCGCTCTGCGCCGGTCCGGCTGCTGCTGCTGCCATCTGTCGGGGGCTGGTGGAGCTGCTCGTTGCCGGCGGCGCCGCGGCTCCTGGGCCGCCGTCTCCGGATCTGACGGCCGTTGACGGCGCGGGCCTGCCGGCGGCCGGCGAGTCTCCGTTGAGCTTCATCGGTTCTCGTCGGCTGCCGGTGGATAGTGCGTCTCGGGTGCGGCCGCCGGTGCCCGTGCGGGTAGACTCGGCCATGTTTTCGGGCCATCCTCGTGTGTGCGGTGTGTTGTCACGGGGTCTGCGTGTCCGTGTGCCTGCGGCGGTGCCTTCCGTGTGGCGTCCGACGCCGCGTTCGGACTTGATGACCGAGGCCGTGGCGGACTTTGTGTCGGCGGGTGTGCTGGCGCCTGGACGGCCGCGCGCCTGCTACCCCCTGTTCGCGGTAGCGAAGACGGCAACGGTGGCGCGTTTGGTATACAACCTGTCGTCATTAACTCCGTATATGTCGCGTCGTCCGTGTGCGCTGCCGTCAGTAGAGCGAGCCCTTCAGGCGTCTGCTGACGGGTATCGCTTTGCTATTAAGCTTGACCTGCGGGACGGCTTCTACCACATCCCTTTGGCTCCATCGACCCAGGAGCATTTTGGAGTTTTGTATTGTGGGAAAACGAATTTATTTTGTAAACTTCCGATGGGTTTAAGTACAGCTCCAAGTGAAATGCAATGGTTTTCGTGTGCCACGGTACAAGTTATTCGCGCTCGTTTTCCTGGTGTTGTTGGTCTGGCGTACTTGGATGACTTTTTGTTTTTGTCTCGTATTTTTTTTTGTCTCTTTTTGTTTTTGTCGTCTGGTATTTAATTTACACAAAGGTCGCTGTCCGCGCAAATGGCTTAGCATTTTACTTTCTGTATTTAAGTTCCGCTCATTTTCTGTTCGCTTTGTTTCCACTAGCGTGAACCCCGCCGACGCGGCGTCCCGGAATTTCCCGCCAACTGTCGGCCAATAGCGGACCGGGGGTGTGCGGTGGCGCGTGCAGTGTGTACCAATGGCCTGCTGACAGGTCAGATGGTGTTATGAGTGACCAATGAGCGGCGAGCTGTGGCGGTGTGCCACCAGATGTGTCAGCGGTGTCTCGCTATCCGGCGGAGTCTCGACTCTGTCCCTGTTGAGAATAGACGTACGAAAGTGGCACACCGTGGCCTGTACCGTGGCACACGAAAACCATTGCATTTCACTTGGGGCTGTACTTAAACCCATCGGAAGTTTACAAAATAAATACGTTTTCCCACAATACAAAACTCCAAAATGCTCCTGGGTCGATGGAGCCAAAGGGATGTGGTAGAAGCCGCAGGTCAAGCTTAATAGCAAAGCGATACCCGTCAGCAGACGCCTGAAGGGCTCGCTCTACTGACGGCAGCGCACACGGACGACGCGACATATACGGAGTTAATGACGACAGGTTGTATACCAAACGCGCCACCGTTGCCGTCTTCGCTACCGCGAACAGGGGGTAGCAGGCGCGCGGCCGTCCAGGCGCCAGCACACCCGCCGACACAAAGTCCGCCACGGCCTCGGTCATCAAGTCCGAACGCGGCGTCGGACGCCACACGGAAGGCACCGCCGCAGGCACACGGACACGCAGACCCCGTGACAACACACCGCACACACGAGGATGGCCCGAAAACATGGCCGAGTCTACCCGCACGGGCACCGGCGGCCGCACCCGAGACGCACTATCCACCGGCAGCCGACGAGAACCGATGAAGCTCAACGGAGACTCGCCGGCCGCCGGCAGGCCCGCGCCGTCAACGGCCGCCAGATCCGGAGACGGCGGCCCAGGAGCCGCGGCGCCGCCGGCAACGAGCAGCTCCACCAGCCCCCGACAGATGGCAGCAGCAGCAGCCGGACCGGCGCAGAGCGAAGGCCGGTCGCCGCCATCCCGCCGCCACTCTTCCTCCTCCTCTTCCTCCCCCTCCCCGGCCAAAACGAGCACTGGGGGCCCGGGGACGCCGCTCGCGCCACGCACCGGCGCAGCAGGGCCCGCGCCGACCAGCGGCGGCGCCCCCCGCCCCGGCTCGGAGGCCGGGGCGCTCCCCCCGGCCGAGAACAGCGCCGGAGGGCCCGCGGGCGGCGAGGGGCCGGAGTGGGGCACCGAGACCGTAGCCCCCCATGCCGCCCGCAGAGCCGCCCTAATTCGCGCGGCGCGGCGCGGCCGCCGGCGCAGCGTCCCTGGGCGGCGGGCGCAAGCCAGACGGCCGGGAGGGCCGCCCCCGCCACTGGGCGGGAGGCACGGCGGCCGGGCGGGGTCTGGCGGCGGCCGGTTGGGCGGCCGCCGGGCTGAGTTGGATGCCGAGCCGATCCATGTCCGCCGTCCTTGCGTCGCTGACGGCGGCCGCCCAGCCGTGGTGCGCCACGATCAGAAACAGGCGCACTCGACCCCAGTACCAGCCACGCTGGTCCGCGGGAGGGCCAGCGCCGTCACTGATCATTAGCAGGCCGCCAACTTCTTCTCTCTCTCTGGTGCCGTAGTTCGATGAGCCGGCAAGCTGCTCTCTCGCAGGTCGGCTAACCAAAGCCGCCGCTGGGAGGCGGTCGGCCCGGCCTGTGCGTCATCGAACGCGTCCTCCACCTTCACCGCATCGCCGACGCTGCCATCGACAGCCCCGCCCGTCACCAGGCCGGCGGCGGTCAGACGGACGATGTCGTCGATCTCGCCCCCGGTCCGGTCCGAGTCTCGAACGCTGGAGCGTAAACGGCGGGTGGGTGACGCCATGGCCGATTGGCACACCGCCGGTAGTCCGTGCTGCAGGAGTCCGGGGCCGCGGCAGCCACTTCAGTCACCACACCTTCTCTCGTACGTCTATTCTCAACAGGGACAGAGTCGAGACTCCCCGCTCCCCCCCCCCCCCCCCCCCCTCCCCCCCTCAAACTCGAATAAGTCAAACTCGAATATCTTTTTGATTAGATCATTGTGGTTGTTTTAACTGCTACCATACTTAATTGCAATGCCAAACCATCAAAATGGCTATCTCAACTCAAATATAATGTTAAGGTGGGTTAGTCCCTTTCTCTTTGACAATTTTAAAGGTAAGTGACCCGTAACGTGGATATTGGATAATGCCTTATCACGATATTAACGTATTGTAGCTTTCGTATTACAGCATCATGCCGCTAATAGTGACATTTTTTTGTTTAATCTGAGTCCATAATCAGCTTCTGGGAAGTAATATTAGAACACGTGTGAATTGCGTTGCTCTTCCCTGATTCGATCCTGGTAACAACGGTGGGTATCTGATTGTACTCCGCGACTCCGACTCCGAGTGCGTTATCTCTTCACCAGACGGCCGCTGCTGATATGGGAGGCGAACGCGCGATCTTGACACTTGTATTTCATAGTACGCTAACTTCCATGCTATCGCAAATGGCTGCTGCATGGAACATTGCCATACTTCAGTTCACACTTTCGACACCTGACACACGCCACTGCACAGCAACACGGCGTGAATCACACTGAACGTCTGTAGCACTGACCAAACAACCAGACACAGTGCACTTGTCTCTCATCCGCGCCGCCTCTCACTTCATGTCGCGGGTCCAGGCGGGGTCGGTGCTCACTTCTCCTGTCTCCATGTCGCGGGTCCAGGCGGGGTCAGTCCTCACTTCTCCTGTCTCCATGTCGCGGGTCCAGGCGGGGTCGGTCCTCACTTCTCCTGTCTCCATGTCGCGGGTCCAGGCGGAGTCGGTCCTCACTTCTCCTGTCTCCATGTCGCGGGTCCAGGCGGGGTCGGTCCTCACTTCTCCTGTCTCCATGTCGCGGGTCCAGGCGGGGTCGGTGCTCACTTCTCCTGTCTCCATGTCGCGGGTCCAGGCGGGGTCAGTCCTCACTTCTCCTGTCTCCATGTCGCGGGTCCAGGCGGAGTCGGTCCTCACTTCTCCTGTCTCCATGTCGCGGGTCCAGGCGGGGTCGGTGCTCACTTCTCCTGTCTCCATGTCGCGGGTCCAGGCGGGGTCAGTCCTCACTTCTCCTGTCTCCATGTCGCGGGTCCAGGCGGGGTCAGTCCTCACTTCTCCTGTCTCCATGTCGCGGGTCCAGGCGGGGTCGGTCCTCACTTCTCCTGTCTCTATGTCGCGGGTCCAGGCGGGGTCGGTGCTCACTTCTCCTGTCTCCATGTCGCGGGTCCAGGCGGGGTCGGTGCTCACTTCTCCTGTCTCCATGTCGCGGGTCCAGGCGGGGTCAGTCCTCACTTCTCCTGTCTCCATGTCGCGGGTCCAGGCGGGGTCGGTCCTCACTTCTCCTGTCTCTATGTCGCGGGTCCAGGCGGGGTCGGTGCTCACTTCTCCTGTCTCCATGTCGCGGGTCCAGGCGGGGTCAGTCCTCACTTCTCCTGTCTCCATGTCGCGGGTCCAGGCGGAGTCGGTCCTCACTTCTCCTGTCTCCATGTCGCGGGTCCAGGCGGGGCCGGTCCCCACTTCTCCTGTCTCCATGTCGCGGGTCCAGGCGGGGCCGGTCCTCACTTCTCCTGTCTCCATGTCGCGGGTCCAGGCGGGGTCGGTCCTCACTTCTCCATGTCGCGGGTCCAGGCGGGGTCGGTCCTCACTTCTCCATGTCGCGGGTCCAGGCGGGGCCAGTCCTCACTTTTCCATGTCGCTGGTTCAGGCGGGGTCGGTCCTCACTTCTCCATGTCGCGGGTCCAGGCGGGGTCAGTCCTCACTTCTCCATGTCGCGGGTCCAGGCGGGGTCAGTCGTCACTTCTCCATGTCGCGGGTCCAGGCGGGGTCAGTCGTCACTTCTCCATGTCGCGGGTCCAGGCGGGGTCAGTCGTCACTTCTTCATGTCGCGGGTCCAGGCGGGGTCGGTCCTCACTTCTCCATGTCGCGGGTCCAGGCGGGGTCAGTCGTCACTTCTCCATGTTGCGGGTCTAGGCGGGGTCAGTCGTCACTTCTCCATGTCGCGGGTCCAGGCGGGGTCAGTCGTCACTTCTCCATGTCGCGGGTCCAGGCGGGGTCAGTCCTCACTTCTCCATGTCGCGGGTCCAGGCGGGGTCAGTCCTCACTTCTCCATGTCCCGGGTCCAGGCGGGGTCGGTCCTCACTTCTCCATGTCGCGGGTCCAGGCGGGGTCAGTCCTCACTTCTGTCTCCATGTCGCGGGTCCAGGCGGGGTCGGTGCTCACTTCTCCATGTCGCGGGTCCAGGCGGGGTCAGTCCTCACTTCTCCTGTCTCCATGTCGCGGGTCCAGGCGGGGTCAGTCGTCACTTCTCCATGTCGCGGGTCCAGGCGGGGTCGGTGCTGGAGTACTGCTCCGGCCGGCCGCCGTGGTGCCTGTAGTACCACTCGGACACGCCGTACGCCGCCAGGCCGTTGACGCGGTACGAGCAGCGCCGCTCCAGGATGCGCGCCTCCCACTCCCAGCCGATGTACACCTCCTTCACATCCTCCACCGTGACAAGCGCTTGGTACGTGCGGCCGCCGGCGCCGAAGCTGAAGCCGTAGTCGCTCGGCGGCGTGCCCTGCTCGCCGTGGTAGCCCAGCTCGAGGTCGCACCAGTCGAGCGCGTGCAGCCGGCCCTCGGGCGTGTACAGGTAGCCGAGCTCGATCCGGGAGAAGGAGTACGGCTGCGACACGACGCCCACCTGCGCGCGCGTGCCGTCATCCATGATGAGCGTATGCAGGGCATAGCGGTGCAGCAGCGTCCAGTCGCGGTAGCGCGCGTAGCTGTGGTCGCGCATGCCGGTCACCTCGAGCCGGTGCTGCTTGCCGGCGACCGTCACCGTGCCGGAGGTGGTGCCGATCTGCTCGTAGTGCGTCTGGTGCGCGTCGCGGAGGCGCGCGAAGAACTCGCGTGTCCACGGTTCGAGCGCCATGGCGCGCGCCACCGCCAACGGCGCCATGTCCGTGTCGAAGTCGAAGTAGGGCAGCTCAGAGTGGTACGTCAGGTCGAACGTCACGTCCACCAGCTGCTCGTCGAGCCGCATCCGGCCGGAGAACTGCAGCCGCCAGCAGCGCATCGGCTCGAGCGGGGTGAGTCGGAACCCGCCGCCGGCGTGCGAGTTCTGGTCGCCGAACACTGTGGTGTCTGGGTGGCGCTCCATCTGCAGCGTGCCCACGCCCGGCAGCGTGACTAGGCAGATGGTGTTGGAGACGCCGAGCGGCCGCCGAGCCAACGCCAGCACCAGCCACGCGCCGTCCCGCCCGGCGCCCTGGAACAGCACGGCATCTAGCGCGCGCGGGTCGGCCGCCAGCGGCTGCACGCAGTCCATCTCGGCGGCGGAGGCGCGCGACTTGACGCCGTAGCCGGCGTCAGAGCCGTGCGTAGCCCCGCGGCGCTGGTCGCGCGCCGCCTTCCACTTGCGGAGGGTGATAACCAGCCAGAAAGTGGCCACCTTGGGGTAGTAGAAGATGCCCGGCCGGGAGTAGACGTCGAACATGGCGCGCGGAGGGACGTCGCCGGCGTACAGCCGGTACAGCACCAGCGTCACCGCGGCCGCGATCAGCAGCGACCACAACATGGCGGCGGCGGCGGAAGCGGCGGCGGGGGTTAGTCAATTGACACACACACGCACAGGCTGACCTGATGACCGCTCACTGCTCGCCGGCACTCCGCAACACTCGACCGAAGACTGACGGCGCCAGATAGCCCTCAGTCGGCCGGGACCAGACCGCCGGCCGTGGGATCGGGGCGAAGTCCGCCCGGTACGCCGCGAGATTACCGCGCGGACCGAGGGTCACCACGTGACCCCGGACGTCGCGCGGTGGCCCACCGGCGGGCAGAGGTCGGCGGGTCTCGGTGATCAGGAGCTGGAGCGTCGCGTTCGTCACCGCTCGGCAATGCCGACCTGGTCTCGACTCGGCTGGACTACGGTCCACGATCAGCTGATCATGGTCTTGGTGGCACCCCGGGCATGGCGCCCAGGTTATCGTCCATTAAATTGCTGCTATGGAAATGCATGGCATGAGGTTAAATAGAAATGCAACGAGTCCAAAAGTACTTTTTGCTAAGCATGGCCATATTAACCAACCCTTACCAATGTAACGTTCCGGAATATAATTGTATGTGCAGCAAGCAGTGACCAAAATTGGAATCTCGAGGAGAACGCAGCTGTCTGTCTGAGTGAGAACGGATGTCGAGTGTCGACAAAGTCCACTTTCTTCCACAAAATGGCGCTCATGACTCATGTTATCAAAAATTTACGGGATAACAAAAATGTGTTCCATTATATTTTGCCAGTTGCCACTTGCGATAGATATGATAACACATTATCGCTTATCGTTAGAATTGCACAGCAAACCTGCACCGACGAAATAAAGCGAATAATGTACGAATCGAATAAAGGACTTGCTCACCGTAGATTGGCGTATATAGATTCACTTCCGCCATGACATGACAGATTTCGCTCGGTTGTGTAAATCAACACCTAATATGCAACATCAGGTGATGCTGCATGCAATGATTCAGCGGAACTGTCCAGTTTGTTACTACAATGTTTGTATTCCGTTGTTGACGATATAAACTGGTGGCGAGGCCATTACCTAACGCTGGGATGCCTCTGTAGCGCTCGTCGGGCACACCGTGCGGCACAGCCACGGTAAAAGGCCGTATGCCGCCGACAGAATGTCAGCAAAGCGGCGAAACAGCGACAGCACTCGCCATAGCTGTACTCAGTTTTCGTTAAGGTTGTTCATATTCACCATTCGTTGGGTCTGACTTCGGAAGCTTACCGTTCGTTTCGCACTAAACATGTTTCTCCTCATTGCTCTATATTTCACACTAACGTTACAAATAGGATGTCATTCAAACAATGTACCTAAAAAACTTATCTTTCTCTCCTTGCCACGCTCAACACTCTGCTAAAAAAGAACAACAAAATCGCAACATGCCGTCACGCTTTCACACATTTCCACCATCGCATCCAGCCACAGTCGGCGTGACCGGCGCGACATACCAGGCACACACAGCACAGACTGCGTGTCCCCGTCCAGGCCAGCCGGCCAGCAGCGGCGCGACATACCAGGCACACAGCACAGACTGCGTGTCCCCGTCCAGGCCGGCCGGCCAGCAGCGGCGCGACATACCAGGCACACAGCACAGACTGCGTGTCCCCGTCCAGGCCGGCCGGCGGCGGGATCGGCCAACACCGGTGCGGCGGCGGCGGCTGCTAGGACGGCCTGGTGAGCCGGCCCTCACATCGCCGACCTTCCTTATCGATAGCGTAGTTGTAGTCAGTTTCGTTGTTGATGGCGTGCTCTATTGCCTCCTCTAGCTTGTCCCGGGGGATGTACAGCCGCGATATCTCCTGCGGGGCACAGCCGTCGGTCAGAAGACAGACGACCGCAGCTATACTGTTGGTCGAGCCACTGACGCATTGTAGTCAAATTTGCAAGTATACCGATTTATAACGTTAACAGGACATTTGTTTCTAGTCATATACCCACCAGTATGAAATTTGGCTCCACCAACTTCTTTGAAGAAAAAATGCACCAGTGTAGCATTGTTCTTCCCCACAAACACCAGCAACAACAGAAACCTCGCACGGCAGCGCGGCCTCTAGCCAGCACAGCGGTACTGTCTCTCTACCCGGCTCGGGGTGGCGCCCTGGTGGCGGCGGGGCAGCCGGGGCGCTTCTCTGACCTCCTGCGTGCGGACGAGGCTGATGGCCGTCTGGTGGTCGCGCTGCTGCTGCTCCAGCGCCTCCTGTTGAAGCCGCTCCACCTTCCGACGGATGGCGTCCGCCTGGTCCGTCAGTCTGCAGCACAAACGTGAGCACGGTCACGGGCCGTGAATAATATGACAAAGATCCACTGACAATCTCAGAGACACATTTCTTAATGGACGTGAGAAAATGGTCCAGATGAGAAATGAACGGGGACGTCCCTCATCAGAGAACGAGCGGCCTCCAGCCTTCCGTTATGCTGATCGAGCTGCCTGGTCCTGTCGCCATCCCTCTGTACATACCTAGTCTCCCTCCCGAGCTGCCTGGTCCTGTCGTCATCCCTCTGTACATACCTGGCCTCCCTCCCGAGCTGCCTGGTCCTGTCGCCATCCCTCTGTACATACCTGGCCTCCCTCCCGAGCTGCCTGGTCCTGTTGCCATCCCTCTGTACATACCTGGCCTCCCTCCCGAGCTGCCTGGTCCTGTCGCCATCCCTCTGTACTTACCTGGCCTCCCTCCCGAGCTGCCTGGTCCTGTTGCCATCCCTCTGTACATACCTGGCCTCCCTCCCGAGCTGCCTGGTCCTGTCGCCATCCCGAGCTGACTGGTCCTGTTGCCATCCTTATGTACATACCTGGCCTCCCTCCCGAGCTGCCTGGTCCTGTTGCCATCCCTCTGTACATACCTAGTCTCCCTCCCGAGCTGCCTGGTCCTGTTGCCATCTCCCTGTACATACCTGGCCTCCCTCCCGAGCTGCCTGGTCCTGTCGCCATCCCTCTGTACATACCTGGCCTCCCTCCCGAACTGCCTGGTCCTGTTGCCATCCCTCTGTACATACATGGCCTCCCTCCCGAGCTGCCTGGTCCTGTCGCCATCCCTCTGTACATACCTGGCCTCCCTCCCGAGCTGCCTGGTCCTGTTGCCATCCCTCTGTACATACCTGGCCTCCCTCCCGAGCTGCCTGGTCCTGTCGCCATCCTGCTGTACATACCTGGCCTCCCTCCCGAGCTGCCTGGTCCTGTCGCCATCCCTCTGTACATACCTGGCCTCCCTCCCGAGCTGCCTGGTCCTGTCGCCATCCCTCTGTACATACCTGGCCTCCCTCCCGAGCTGCCTGGTCCTGTCGTCATCCCTCTGTACATACCTGGCCTCCCTCCCGAGCTGCCTGGTCCTGTCGCCATCCCTCTGTACATACCTGGCCTCCCTCCCGAGCTGCCTGGTCCTGTCGCCATCCCTCTGTACATACCTAGTCTCCCTCCCGAGCTGCCTGGTCCTGTCACCATCCCTCTGTGCATACCTAGTCTCCCTCCCGAGCTGCCTGGTCCTGTCACCATCCCTCTGTACATACCTGGTCTCCCTCCCGAGCTGCCTGGTCCTGTTGCCATCCCTCTGTACATACCTGGCCTCCCTCCCGAGCTGCCTGGTCCTGTCGCCATCCCTCTGTACATACCTAGTCTCCCTGCCGAGCTGCCTGGTCCTGTCGCCATCCCTCTGTACATACTTGGCCTCCCTCCCGAGCTGCCTGGTCCTGTTGTCATCCCTCTGTACATACCTGGCCTCCCTCCCGAGCTGCCTGGGCATGTCGCCATCCCTCTGTACATACCTAGTCTCCCTCCCGAGCTGCCTGGTCCTGTTTCCATCCCTCTGTACATACCTGGCCTCCCTCCCGAGCTGCCTGGTCCTGTCGCCATCCCTCTGTACATACCTAGTCTCCCTCCCGAGCTGCCTGGTCCTGTTGCCATCCCTCTGTACATACCTGGCCTCCCTCTCGAGCTGCCTGGTCCTGTTGCCATCCCTCTGTACATACCTGGCCTCATCCCGAGCTGCCTGGTCCTGTCGCCATCCCTCTGTACATACCTGGCCTCCCTCCCGAGCTGCCTGGTCCTGTTGCCATCCCTCTGTACATACCTGGCCTCCCTCCCGAGCTGCCTGGTCCTGTCGCCATCCCTCTGTACATACCTAGTCTCACTCCCGAGCTGCCTGGTCCTGTCGCCATCCCTCTGTACATACCTGGCCTCCCTCCCGAGCTGTCTGGTCCTGTTGCCATCCCTCTGTACATACCTGGCCTCCCTCCCGAGCTGCCTGGTCCTGTTGCCATCCCTCTGTACATACCTGGCCTCCCTCCCGAGCTGCCTGGTCCTGTTGCCATCCCTCTGTACATACCTGGCCTCCCTCCCGAGCTGCCTGGTCCTGTCGCCATCCCTCTGTACATACCTGGCCTCCCTCCCGAGCTGCCTGGTCCTGTCGCCATCCCTCTCTACATACCTAGGCTCCCTCCCGAGCTGCCTGGTCCTGTCGCCATCCCTCTGTACATACCTAGGCTCCCTCCCGAGCTGCCTGGTCCTGTTGCCATCCCTCTGTACATACCTGGCCTCCCTCCCGAGCTGCCTGGTCCTGTCGCCATCCCTCTGTACATACCTAGTCTCCCTCCCGAGCTGCCTGGTCCTGTCGCCATCCCTCTGTACATACCTGGCCTCCCTCCCGAGCTGCCTGGTCCTGTTGCCATCCCTCTGTACATACCTGGCCTCCCTCCCGAACTGCCTGGTCCTGTCGCCATCCCTCTGTACATACCTGGCCTCCCTCCCGAGCTGCGTGGTCCTGTCGCCATCCCTCTGTACATACCTGGCCTCCCTCCCGAGCTGCCTGGTCCTGTCGTCATCCCTCTGTACATACCTAGTCTCCCTCCCGAGCTGCCTGGTCCTGTTGCCATCCCTCTGTACATACCTGGCCTCCCTCCCGAGCTGCCTGGTCCTGTTGCCATCCCTCTGTACATACCTGTCCTCCCTCTCGGCGGCCATGCGCGCGTTCTCGGCCCTGTTCAGCTCCATCAGCTGGCGGTGCTCCGCCTCCTCCTCCTCCGGCGAGAGCACGTGACCCGGCTGGGCGCGGTTACTCTGGCGCCGCTGACAGTCGTCTCGCAGGTACGCGCTGCCGCAGGCACGACGGCTCAGCGGTCACAAAGATTAAGCCTTTGTCTTTTTGTCCAGCACAGGCCAAATAATTGGACGATTGGACGATCTAAACGACTTAACAACTGGACACATTGACATTGGATATGAGATATAACCAGCTGTATCACTGAATCTCACGCCTCAAGTCCCACACAAAGATGTACTACAACCATGACAAGCATTGTTACAACTAACTGCTTACTAAGACTGCATCATTATTTTCCGAGATCACTGAAAAATGGGTACAGTACAGTCCTTACCTCTACCCAGGCTATCGATTCTAGTTTTCTTTTCAATATTCACCTGGGCAGGAAAAGCCACCGTACCTATGTGTGGGTGTTGTATGCTAAAATAAACAAATAAAAAATAAGATTTTCTCCATGAAACCTAAAACAGCATTGGTGAAATAAACTAATAGTACATTTGTCAAGTATTTCCACAAACTTGTGCTTACTTTAAGGACTTCATCGCCGTTCTGTATGTATTGTAGATATTTTTGATTTCTGCTTTCTCTTCCTCCGGGATGTCGGGTCGTGTCGGCACACGGTACACTTTGGACGGAGCAGTCGGCATCCAGCGGGTCTTGCGCAGCACGTGCGAGGTGGCCGACACTGCCAGACACCGCCTCCCGGAGCTCAGCCACAGGTCCCGCAGCACCAAGCCCGACAGACAGCCGCGCGACAGCACCATACTACTGACCGATCGGATCCCACCTGCAAAGCAAGTTTGTGCAAGGTGACATGACTGAAGCTGGGTATATGCAGTGGCTGTTGGCATATGTGTAATGCATGCGTGACAGGGAATGCCCTGGGGCATGTCTGGGTTGCACAACTCAATAATGCAGAATAGGATGTGTCACAAAAGGTCAGCATTAACCCGCGCCCCGGTGGGCCTCTTGAGACAACTTCGCCTGGGTGGGTGGGTGGGTGGGTGGGTGGGTGGGGGGGGGGGGGGGGTCAAAATCACACCCTTCCTCTTGGAAAACTAAAAGGGATAGAAAGACGCGGAAAAAACGTTCGAAAGCTCTCGACAAGGACATTCGAACTTACTTCGGGTATTATTTGGATCAGGTCAATATTGAGGTCACCATAGGTCATCAAAGGTAAAAATTGCCAAGTACATGACTGCTCTAGAAACCCCCAAATATTCCGAGAACTATGACAGCTAGGAACAAACGGAAAAAGCAATTGAAAGCTCATGAAAAATGCAATCGCAATAGGTGTCCTCAAAATTTAGCTGAGTCAACAGTTTAGGCTCCAGAGGTCACCAAAGGTCACAAGGACATTTTTTCCTAAACCTTTTCATGAAGTTTGTTATTGGTTGACCATATAACAGTAAGTTTTACACCATCGTGTTTGTTTCGTCAAGGCGCTTCGAAAATATTAAAGGTGACCTAGTTAGGTCAACATAAAAATTTGAGCTTATGTCGAGGTCATTTGGTGACCTAGGTAGGTCATGTTGCATACGGGGGCGATGTGACTCGACGAGACAAACACAGTGATGTCATTCGCACGTCTCTATCTTTATTCGATCAATAGTTATTGGAAAGAAAGTGCACTGGTAACCTCAGATGACCTTGCAAAGGTCACTGAGCAACAATTGCACTCGGGTCATCAAGAATGAGCTAAAATAACATGATTCTGAAAGAATTTGCCTGATCCAATGCATGTCATCTCAATAGGAAGCATTGATAAATTTTCCGATTAACTTATAATGGGTATGTCACGAAATTGACCTGACCTTAGGTCACCAATAACAAATCCGAGATAAACGAATTCTAGGTAGTTATGACCTTATGAAATCCTGCAAGTTTCAAATCTCTCGGACAAACACTGTGACTTTAGCTTGACCACAAACATTTTTGGAGGTTATTTATTTATTTCGCTTCGTGAGGCATATCCCCTGCATGTAACGGCTATTATATGACTCGAGTCAAAACACGCTAAAATAGTTGGGCTTGGGTGACGCAACACTCATACTTCATGTACGTACACATCACAGAGCACACAGAACACATCACAACACAATTTCTCATAAACGAGTACAATGAGCCATAAAACTAGGTCTCACGCTCCGTCAGGTACTATTTGATCTCGCGTTTAAAACTAGCGAAATTCAAACAACGCAGCTCAGACGGCAGCTCGTTGTACTCAGCGACAGTAGGGTGTCCCCACCCCCCCCCCCCCCCAAAAAAAAAACACTTTTTCGTCGGTGCAAGCTTGTCAATTGACAGTTGACACGGTGTTCTTATTTAGGCCAATAACAAGTATGCCAAATTTCATTTCAATCCTGTGAGTTTTGGTCCCCCCCCCCCCGGGCCTCCGCAAGTTGTCTGTTGTGGACCCCTACCTAAAAGGTCAAACAATCAAAGTTGTCGTATAGACCTCCGCGTGTGCTCATTTGAAAGCTATTGTCGAGTAGAGTAAGCTTCAATTCAGTCGAAATGCTCTAAATTCAAGTTTGCGCTCTATGAGACATAAACAAACAGAGCCCAAAAGCAAGCCTTCAATAGAGCTCTATCGAAGGTTTGCTTTTGGGCTCTGTTTATGTCTCATAGAACGCAAACTTGAATTTAGAGCATTTCGACTGAATTAAAGTTTACTCGACTCGACAAGAGCTTTCAAATGAGCACACGCGGAGGTATGTACGACGACTTTGATTTTTGACCTTTTAGGTAGGGGTCGACAACTTACGGAGGCCCGGGGGGGACCAAAACTCAAAGGATCGAAATGAAATTTGGCATACTTGTTATTGGCCTAAAGAAGAACGCCGTGTCAATTGGCAAGCTTGCACCGACGAAAAGGTGTTTTTTTTACACCCTAAGCGACAGCCCCGTACAAATAGCGACACCTCCCAGACTCAGTCCGTATAGAGGGCGTCACAAGCATGCCACTCTGTCGGGTGTCTCTCCCGTGCACACTTTGCCTAGTTATTAAACTTTCGGCAAAGTTGTGTGGCTCGGACGTAGTCAGCATTTTTTTTTGCAGTAGCACTAGGTAGCGATACTTATACATGCCGTCGACATGAAGCCAGCCGAGGTCATCAATCACATCGCTCACATGATCGTATTTCCTCCGGCCAGAGAACACTCGCGCAGCGAACCTCACTAGCTTATGAAGCCGTCTGCGTTGCATCGCATTGCTAGCGCCATATACGGACAGACAGTACCGAATCGCCGAGAACACCAGACCTTGCACCAACGTAACCATCACTGACTGGGGGAGACTGTGCCTGCTGTGGCTCAGTCCGCACAAAGTGCCAGTACACCGCCGTACCACGTCGTCTGTATGTGTAGCGAAAGTCATGTCACTATCGAACCAGATAACTAGGTTTTGGACAGTGTTTGAGCAGGTGATGCTTGAGCCGGAAAAGGTAATGCTGATTCGGGGAAGGCTCCGAGTCATTTTGCGGGTACCGAGCGCGATGAGCTGCGTCTTAGCCGCGTTAATTTTGAGGCAATTTTTTGATACCAGTTGGAAAGGACAGACAGACTGTTTTCCATGGATTGGATAATCTCATTCAGGTCTTACGCAGCAGTGAGTTGTGTGGGATACAGTCGAAAAAACGTAATAATAAAACGCAAAAACGTAATGTCACTTGATGTGACCTGGTGATCTGACCTGAGATGACCTGAAGTCAAAACTTTTACACAATGCGGGTAATTGACGCCCGAGTAGCTGTGCCAAATTTGGCGGCGCTGGCACCGCTGTTTTCCCACCATTCCCGAAAAACCTCAGGGGGGGGGGGGGGGGGGGGTCAGAATAACCCCCTACCTCCACCAGGGTAAGGGTTAATAGGAAAGCTTAATGTTTGCAGTACCTAACAAAATAATCACAATTTAAAATGATAACATGCAAAATCCTGAGTTTGAGATCTCTAAATGGGCACATCAACACTGAAACAGACTATGCCAGGATTTTGTATCATTAAAGTCTATGTTTTGTGGGGAATCACAAGATGCTAGCAAACACATTTTGGAAGAGATTCAGTGATGCAGTTGCATCAGCTTGTTTTCAGTCAAACATTTTCAGATGCTCTTTTAGCCTTTTTGGCAAAATTCACAGAAAGAACAAGGGGTTAGAATAACGAAATGTTTATGGTGGTAGATCATAAGGCAAACTGAGTGGTGCCACATGCTGCCACCGTTGCTATATTTTCAGCAGTGACACAGGTGACAGGGCTCTTGACAGGTTAGTTTAACCCTGCCAACATGCTTTACACTGGTTTGGTTGTCTTCTTCATACTTCTACATGGTTGGATGGCATTACTTATCACCTCCTCATATTTTCCCATAGTGAACCAACCAACATTGAACAGGCCAGAGTCCAGGATTAAGAATAAAAAACCAGGAGCATGTTTGGTATATGGAATATGGAAAAATGTCTCCAACAAATTTCCACCATGACAAGAATCATGGAAAATGTCCTGAACATTGGGAAATTGGATATTATCCCTTTGTCATGGTCAGCTGACTCTCACAGCATTCACATTTCACATGCAGCCATTTGCTGTCATTTAGCTTGAGTTTCTGCAAATGTTATACTCTCAATATAATGTATATTACTTTTATGATTAACTTATATCAATTTCACACTTGAGTCGAGATAAATATTTATTTACAGCTCACACAAAGAAGCCAATGTTTAGGTAAATTCCTGGAAGATGCTGAATGCTTTGGAGAGATAATTATCCAAAATACATTTTCCCTGACAGGATAGATGCTGAATATGTGAAGGGAAACCTATCAGTGACAATTATCCAATGGAAAATATCCAAAGGAAATATTTTCAAGATACAGAGAGCACAAAAGTGTTGAACACAAACAGCAAAGCAAGCAAGGAGTATTACCCTCGCCCTACAGAGCTTTTTCACCTTCACCCTAGGGGGAGCCTGACAGGCCTCCGTTAACTTCCAAACCAAGAAACGTATAGCAATGCGGTAAGAACCAGCATGTTGTCTGTCATGAGAGGATTCTAACAGTATGCGATTTTCAGGCTTCAGATCAACGGGTGACCTTCCAGGTCAAGTGAGTGACTTTGGATTGACCGCTTCCAGAACAGTGATTTTGCTGTCAGAAAACCTCAAAATTAAAAATTTATAAATGTAAATAAAAAGGCATGTTCCTAGAGCAGTTTTGTATCAGAAATAAAGAAAAGGTAATTATGTGCTTGTATCTTGTCAAAAAAAAGTCAAAAAGTTATTAAAAAATGATGTAATGAGTTTCTTACACTTACAAAGCCATCACTCAGTCAAAAATTGAGATATTGCTTTGCAATTTGGTTTGGATATTGTCCATACTCAGTCCTCTCACATATATTCTGGTTTTTCTAACATCTTTGAAAATTTTGATTTTGTGGTGATTTTCCCCAAACAAAAAGTTTTTTATTTTAAGGGCAAGAACCCCAAATTTCGGAAATCTGAAATTGCCATTTTAAAGAGAATGGCATTTTGTATCTTTGCTGAATTGCGTTTGCAATTTGCTTCAAAACTCTGTTTTCTACCATTTGTCCAATATTTATTGTTTTGCCACCAACATGATGTCATCAAAGCATGATTATCTCCCAAACCACTTAACCAATTTCAATGAAATTTTTACGGAATACATATAATTGTTGTTAACTCAGCTACTGAAAATTGCAGCAAGATGCGCCGCATGTGTAAAACGTTATTCAAGAAAAACCTCAGGGGAGGGGGGGGGGGGGGGGGGGGGGTAGGGGGGAGACAGCCCCCCCCCCTCCCTGTAGGTGTAGGGCAAGGGTTAAGGAATGATGAACAGAAATATACAAAAGACGGAAGTGAATTATTAAAATAAGTTAATAGAGCTTTAGTCTATTGAGACCAATCCTTCCTACTGGCCAAGCACATATTAAAATTAAATTCACAAATAAAATGCACACCCACCTACCTCAAACTAATTCGTTGGCCTACTAGAATGACAAACTCAATAACTAACTCTCGTCAAATAATGAATAGTTAAAAAAAAATATATATATATACCACGTTCCAAAAATGTACGAACCTAAGCCCTCATTCAAACGAAATATATATCCGTATATAAACCAAGGCCCTATATAAACTATCCATCCTCCGCGTGTGTTTACGAGTGTCTATCTTCACGACTCTCTTTAAAATGTGTAAACTTTGGTCCCAATACGTCATGCCTTCTCGCCAATGAGAAGGCGCTTTCGGAACCGACGCTTCCAACCAGGGTAATAGAACAAAAGCTTCCAAACACAGATTCGGCCTTTGGGAGATGGTCGAGCATCTTCATTTCCCGTCATCGCCTAGAAGGCTATCCCTTCATGCACGAAAAATGACCAATGAGTTGTAAAAAACATTCCACTTAATTAATTCGCATTGCGTGCTTTGTTATATCATGGAACAGGGAATCCGCGACGTCACGCTCTTCTGCAACCTTCGCCGGACGTAATTATTTTTGGGAATAAATTAATCCAGTCACCGAAATTACTAATTTAATAACCGAAATAACTGAACATGTCACCGAAAATAAATCCAACCCCCCCCCCCAAAAAAAAAAATATATATATACACCGAAACAGCTGATTTCATCACCGATGCTACCAACTACCAAATCAATGTATTCAGTCATGTGGCATAACAACTAATGTATTCAGTCATGTGGCATGCCTTTGGGAAACAATTATTTCCGCAATCGAATTAATTCTACCGTAACCGTGATTTGCGTAACCAATTCGATTATGTTATTACACTTTGTCCTATCACACCAGGCCGCCCGCCAGACTGCCACGGTCAGTGTCCGCTGAGGCTCCAGCTTAGTAAATATGATAACTAGTTGTCTACGAGATGGTCTGGGGGGGGGGGGGTCCGGGAGGGGGTGGACGACAGCCTCACACCCGGTAGGGCCGCAGCGCAGCGAGCGAACGCGAGCGCAGCGTTCTAAACGTGGGTCCCTGCGATCGTAACTGCTGTAAAGGTTGGGTCAGGTTCGATTATGTTATTCTAATTTGTATTGCCACACCAGGCCGCCCACCAGACTCTGCCACGGCGTGTCCACTGTCCGTTGTGAGTTGCGACCCCAGCGTAGTAAATATAATCAGTGTTGCAAGTCATTTCGGTGATGGTTCAAGTCAAGGTGATGTCTTAAAGGGAATAGGTCACCTTGAAAGTTGTTTTGAAGTTCAACCATTAGGTGCATCTTGAGCTCAAAACTATAAATATGACTTTGGTTTGGACAACTGATGGATATATGTAGAGAAAGAAGTAAGTTTCTCTTTCTATTACACGAGAAATCGTACGATAGCAGCTGGCGTTCTGGCTCCGCCCCGCTCCGCCTGACGCCAAGTACAGTCTCTGACAAGGGGCCGCCGCGCCGCCCGTGCGGCTGAGCGGATATTAACGAGGCGTCGTGACCAGAGACTACGTGCCAGAGAGTGTACCTGCCTCCGGCGGCGCGGCGGCGAGCGTTCATTCCCCGATCGTGGCCCGGAACAGCGGGATTTAAATCGGGCCCACTAGTCCTGTGTCGAAATGACTTAACGTAGAGAGGTAATTCTTTCACCACAAACCATTTTTAGATCTGCTCTACAAATCTGCTATCTCAGTCCAAAACCCCATGTTAAAGGTGAACTATTCCCTTTAAAGGAAATAGTTCACCTTCAACATTAGTTTTAAACTGAGATAGCAGTTGTGTAGCCCGTGGTGGGAAACCCCTATCTGCAAGTTTTATTGACTGAAAAGACTCTCCAGCCGAATATATTTGAGTTTTTGGCGAAGGAATGCGGTGCTGGCGAAAGAATGTTGTACTGGTTTTAGCCCGGGCAGAGGCTATACCATCAGCCAATCAGCTTGCAGCTGGTGCTAGCAGTATTCTATTTACCGTGGTGCTAGCAAGCGATCGCCGGCCGCCGGTTTGCACATCTCCAATGCGAGTCTATCTTTACGCGACCACTTTCGAATCTGATTGGCTGAACCATTGTTTACATTCGCGTGACGTCAGGACTCTGACTCAGAGAGTATGCATATAGTTTTGATAAGCAATACAAATTTAAGGCCTTCTGTCCTGAATCGTCGCGATATAAGGCCATTTTTGACAATATAAAAAGAAATTGTATTAAAAAATATAATAAATATCGTGTAAGGTAAAAAAATTTACAAGGTGAACTATTTCCTTTAAGTCATTTCAGTGTCATACAGTCATTTCGGTAATATCAGTAAAAAGGTGATGTTAAGTCATTTCGGTGATGAGTTGGTACAAACGGTGATGGATAATGATAATGATGGATAAGTAATTTGGTGATCTTAAGTAATTTTAGGTGATTGAATAATACCCTGCCATTTTTTTTTGTGTACACCAAGAAGTGCCAAATCCACGTACCTTTGATACTTAGAGGTCTAAAAATAATAAAATATAGATATTGCTTTTAAATTCGGCTTGGGCATCGTTTATTCTTGGTTCTCCAATATGTATTCCTGTTTTTGAATATTGTGTGAAAAATTTATTTTTGGACATAAAAAACAAGTTTGCAATCACAAAATCAAAATTGTATAATATATTTAAAAAAACGGACAATATATTGGAGAACCAAGTATGGACGATGCCCAAACCGAATTTCAAAGCAATATCTATATTTTTGACTGACTTATGGCTCCCAAGTATGAAAGGCACGTGGATTTGGCACTTCTTGGTCTACCCAAAAAATACGCATTCGTCAGACGGCTAAACAAAGTATCCTGACTCACACTAGCAGCCCTAACCCCTAGCATTGAAACGAAAAGCGCGCCCGGTGCGAATGTCATCAGTTCCCGTGACCGAAGTTCATTCCCATACATCCAAACGGACGCTCTGAGCCCGCTGAGGCTATGCGCCCTAATCCAAGCAAGCAAACAAGTTATTCCCCGGGCTGGAACGAGGTGAAAATTCTGCCTAGCGTTCGTAACTTTTCCGTCCATGTGCATTGCCCATAGTTGATACAGCACACTCCGCAAACAACACAAACAAACGATGTATCTGTATTGGACAGTGGTCAAGTCAGCTATCCGCTGCGGATGAGAGTTATGATACGACATTTTCCCTGCTGGCTGCTGCAGAGTCCCTCATTCCTTCTTGGCCAGCAGCAGGTTCCGGAACTCGGCGTTACTCTTCGGCGGCGGCGGCGCGGAACCATCCGATTTGGGCGGCGCCGTCTCGTCCGGCCGCTTCTGTAGGGCGCGCGGCACAAACGCCATCTGAAGCCGACCGCGGCCACGACCCCTGAGAAACAACACCATTTCAGGTCACACGCGCACAAAGACCAGCGACACAGGACGTGGCACGAACAACATACTTCCCTCGAAATTAACCGCGCACACATCGTGAAGAACCAATGAAGTTATCAGTCGGCTGAGCAAAGTATGTCGGCGTTAACGTTATGTTGGCGTTAGTCAGCGGTGAGAACGGTGGACATTATCACCGGCGTTGTAAGCCAATGTGCAATAGTAGCCCAGGCTGACAACCGGCAAATAGCCACCCCGCATCAGCTGCTCACCATGTGACTTCTGTCAGTCTCTCACCTGGCCGCTGCGCCCCAGCCGGCGGCGCCCAGTGCCGATGGTCGGCTGGCCCCCGCCACCTGGTCATCGCCACCGCCGCGGCCGCCGCCGCCGCCGCCCCGGGCCTTGGGCGGGTCGCTGATGGCCACAGTGATGGTGTGGCCGCCCAGCTGCGTCTGATCAGTCTTCTTCATCGCTTCCTCCGCCGCCGACTGTCAACCAGGGAGAGAGCCCGATTAACCACGCGACAAGGTCAACTCAAGACAGGACACGGTCCAGACCAACTGCGGCTCCTCCGTGAACTGCGCTAAACTGCGTGGATACTCATGGACAGTACATGCATGCCTTCTTCCATAAACGCATTTTCACACAATAATCCAAGCTTCCAATCTGCAATTTACTATATCACAAGCGATCACTGCATGATGACCGATACTGGTTTGATTTCCTTTCAATGTTACGCATCAGTCTGTCGGATCACACCACTATCATATGATCACAGTCAAGTCACAGCCATCTCAAGTCAGCAGGCGTTGGCGTGCGCCGGCCTCACCTCGTCCTCGAAATCGACGTAGGCTAGCCCCTTGGGGTGGCCGTTCCGCAGTGTGACCAGCCGCACATCCTTCAGCTGGCCGAACTCTGCAAACCTGGCGCGCACGTCGTCAGCGGTGACCTTGAACGGCAGACCTGTCGGCGGACGACACGTCCAGGTAACGCGCTATAGGTACAGCACAGGGGCAGAAGAGCGATCCGGGGCACAGGGACAGGAGAGCGATCCACGGCACAGGGGCAGAAGAGCGATCCACGGCACAGGGGCAGGAGAACGATCCACGGTACAGGGGCAGGAGAGCGATCCACGGCACAGGGGCAGGAGAGCGATCCGGGGCACAGGGGCAGGAGAGCGATCCGGGGCGGCACAGGGGCAGGAGAGCGATCCACGGCACAGGGGCAGGAGAGCGATCCACGGCACAGGGGCAGGGGAGCGATCCACGGCACAGGGGCAGGGGAGCGATCCGGGGCACAGGGGCAGAAGAGCGATCCACGACACAGGGGCAGGAGAGCGATCCACGGCACAGGGGCAGGAGAGCGATCCACGACACAGGGGCAGGAGAGCGATCCGGGGGCACAGGGGCAGGAGAGCGATCCACGGCACAGGGGCAGGAGAGCGATCCGGGGCACAGGGGCAGGAGAGCGATCCGGGGCGGCACAGGGGCAGGAGAGCGATCCACGGCACAGGGGCAGGAGAGCGATCCACGGCACAGGGGCAGGAGAGCGATCCACGGCACAGGGGCAGGGGAGCGATCCACGGCACAGGGGCAGGAGAGCGATCCACGGCACAGGGGCAGGAGAGCGATCCACGACACAGGGGCAGGAGAGCGATCCGGGGCACAGGGGCAGGAGAGCGATCCACGGCACAGGGGCAGGAGAGCGATCCGGGGCACAGGGGCAGAAGAGCGATCCGGGGCACAGGGACAGGAGAGCGATCCACGGCACAGGGGCAGGAGAGCGATCCACGGCACAGGGGCAGGGGAGCGATCCACGGCACAGGGGCAGGAGAGCGATCCACGGCACAGGGGCAGGAGAGCGATCCACGACACAGGGGCAGGAGAGCGATCCGGGGCACAGGGGCAGGAGAGCGATCCACGGCACAGGGGCAGGAGAGCGATCCGGGGCACAGGGGCAGGGGAGCGATCCACGGCACAGGGGCAGGAGAGCGATCCACGGCACAGGGGCAGGAGAGCGATCCACGACACAGGGGCAGGAGAGCGATCCGGGGCACAGGGGCAGGAGAGCGATCCACGGCACAGGGGCAGGAGAGCGATCCGGGGCACAGGGGCAGGAGAGCGATCCGGGGCGGCACAGGGGCAGGAGAGCGATCCACGGCACAGGGGCAGGAGAGCGATCCACGGCACAGGGGCAGGAGAGCGATCCACGGCACAGGGGCAGGAGAGCGATCCGGGACACAGGGGCAGGAGAGCGATCCGGGGCACAGGGGCAGGAGAGCGATCCACGGCACAGGGGCAGGAGAGCGATCCACGGCACAGGAGCAGGAGAGCGATCCACGGCACAGGGGCAGGAGAGCGATCCGGGGCAAAGAGCAATCCGGGGCAAAGAGCGATCCACGACACAGGGGCAGAGAGCGATCCATGGCACAGGGGCAGGAGAGCAATCCGGGGCACAGGGGGGAGAGCGATCCACGGCACAGGGGCAGGAGAGCGATCCACGGCACAAGGGCAGGAGAGCGATCCACGGCACAGGGGCAGCAGAGAGATCCACGGCACAGGGTCAGGAGAGCGATCCACGGCACAGGGTCAGGAGAGCGATCCACGGCACAGGGTCAGGAGAGCGATCCGGGGCACAGGCACAGGGGCAGGAGAGCGATCCACGACACAGGGACAGGAGAGCGATCCACGGCACAGGGGCAGGAGAGCGATCCACGGCACAGGGGCAGGAGAGCGATCCCGGGCACAGGGGCAGGAGAGCGATACATGGCACAGGGGCAGGAGTGATACATGGCACAGGGACAGGACAAGCCTGCCTATGGGGACACTGAGCAAGGAATTTTGCATGAAGTCCAAACGTTGCAGTGATAACTGATTATGTTCACGGAAAGAATGGAAATGTCGACAGCGTCAAATATGGTAAAAGAGACTTTTGCGAGTCTCCCTCCCTTAAAAACCACGTAGCAGCCATGTCGACCTCTCGAAACTCTGCTCCGCGTCAGCGTTCCGAGTTGGCGCACACACCTCTGACGAACAGTTTGTTGCGCTCGAGGCCGGGTTTGTACTTGAACACCTTGGGCCGCTCTCCGCCCCTCCAGAGCCGGGAGACGAAACAGGGCCGGCCGTCGATGGGGCAGTGGTCCTGCTTCAGAGCCGCCTCTGCCTCCGCCTGGAGCAGCCAGAAGGCGGCAGTCAGCGGGGGTGGGAACAGTGGTCAGTGGTCAGTCAGGTCAGTCAGGTCAGTCAGGTCAGTCAGGTCAGTCAGGTCAGTCAGGTCAGTCAGGTCAGTGCTCAGTCAGGTCAGTGCTCAGTCAGGTCAGTCAGGTCAGTCAGGTCAGTCAGGTCAGTCAGGTCAGTCAGGTCAGTCAGGTCAGTCAGGTCAGTCAGGTCAGTCAGGTCAGTCAGGTCAGTCAGGTCAGTCAGGTCAGTCAGGTCAGTCAGGTCAGTCAGGTCAGTCAGGTCAGTCAGGTCAGTCAGGTCAGTCAGGTCAGTCAGGTCAGTCAGGTCAGTCAGGTCAGTCAGGTCAGTCAGGTCAGTCAGGTCAGTCAGGTCAGTCAGGTCAGTCAGGTCAGTCAGGTCAGTCAGGTCAGTCAGGTCAGTCAGGTCAGTCAGGTCAGTCAGGTCAGTCAGGTCAGTCAGGTCAGTCAGGTCAGTCAGGTCAGTCAGGTCAGTCAGGTCAGTCAGGTCAGTCAGGTCAGTCAGGTCAGTCAGGTCAGTCAGGTCAGTCAGGTCAGTCAGGTCAGTCAGGTCAGTCAGGTCAGTCAGGTCAGTCAGGTCAGTCAGGTCAGTCAGGTCAGTCAGGTCAGTCAGGTCAGTCAGGTCAGTCAGGTCAGTCAGGTCAGTCAGGTCAGTCAGGTCAGTCAGGTCAGTCAGGTCAGTCAGGTCAGTCAGGTCAGTGGTCAGTTAGGTCAGTGGTCAGTGGTCAGTGGTCAGTGGTCAGTGGTCAGTGGTCAGTCAGGTCAGTGGTCAGTGGTCAGTGGTCAGTGGTCAGTGGTCAGTGGTCAGTGGTCAGTGGTCAGTGGTCAGTCAGGTCAGTGGTCAATGGCCAGTCAGGTCAGTGGTCAGTGGTCAGTGGTCACAGGACAAACACAAACGTACTTGTCTTATCTCACGAATATGAGCTCTATGCTCCAGACAGACCTGCAACATTTCTCAGCACCCGGCTTCCCTCTCGCTTCCCCCCCCCCCCCCCCCCCCTCCCCACACACACACACACACACACACACACTTAAAACCAGCGACACTCACAATATTGGTGAACTCGAGGTAGGCGAAGCCCTTGGGGCGTCCCTTGTAGTCCTTGACGACTCTGAGGTCGGCGATCACTCCGGTGGACTCCCAGTGTTTCCGCAGCCGCGCGGCGTCCGTGCGGAAGTTCAGGTTGCTGAGGAACACGGTGCGCGAGTCGCGCTCCACGTCTCCCGTACTGCCGCCATCCTCACCGGCTGGGGCGAACCACACGGTCAGACCGGTCAGACAGGCGGCGTCACGGACGGGGCAGATTAAGTGATCACGGCGAGAGTGGGCTATATTGAATTATAACACTGAGCGGAGCGGGCGGCGCTGTGGGGCGATGGGAGGGTCTTCTCCCTCTAGAATGCTGTGAATAACCGAATGACGATAAGTAACAGACTGATGAAAATTACAAATTAGCTTTCCCAAATTAGTCCACATAGGTTTCGTCTATGAATGCAATGCTACCTAACCTATGTTCCAAAGAGCAGGCCCAGAGAGATCACGGCATGCTTTCTGCCGCTCCGGCGTTTGCTCGGGAGCAGCCGCAAAACAATTTCGACATACATGGTGCGCGCCTGGCAAAGTTTGCACATTGTTTTGACATTTTCGTTCACTGGTAGTTTTGTTTTTAAACCTAAAATGACAACTCGTACATTGCATGTAATTGACATTTGGAAAGCCTGCAGGATTTCCCGCGAAAATAAGTTTTAGTTGCGAGCGCTACACGCGCCATCTATCTGACGCCATCAGCAGCAACCGCCGAAGTTTTCAAATTCGCTAAAAATGGCTCCACCTTTTTGGCCGCAGGACCCGCGGCGACCACAATGCATTGAACAGGCCTCAATTGTGATCATGACGTAATCATCGGCTCCTAGCCTTGGGCTCCGTACAAGATCAAATTCACAGACGGGTCCCAGCGGTAACCTTGATTGAGTAAAACGCAGACCATCAGTTGCGAGCCGTTATCGGCTGCGGCTCACTTTTGGGCCGCGTTTCCTGCGGCTCCTCCTTGGGCGTGTACCCGGGCGGTGGTGGCGGCTTGAAGCCCGGGGGCGGGGGCGGCTTGTAGCCCGGGGGCGGGGGTGGTTTGAAGCCTGGCGGAGGAGCGACCTTCCCGGCGGCGGCGGCGGGCGGGGCCGGCTTCTTGAAGCCGGGGGCCGGTTCGGCGGCAGTTCTCTGCCCCGGGGCGGGCCGTGCCGGCTCCCCCTCTCCCTCCGCCTCGCGCTGACAGACGGCGGCAGGCAAATGACGGGTCAGCGGGTATGAGGGGGGGGGGGGGGGGGGGGCAGACAAAGGTGCAAAGAGGGGACGGACAGAGAGAGGCCTCCCAAGTTCCAACACAGCCAGCTGACGGTGTGTAATTCACACGAGACGTCATGCCACCAGAACACCCGTAAATGACAGAGCAGCTTCCCTCAGAACATGCTGGTTGAAGGTAGTCGTGACTAACATCTTCAGTGAACTCAACGTCGGGCGACAGGGCAATTAGGCAGCGAAAAAGATCAGTAATTCATATTTTCTCACTTAGCCACCACCCATTAACACGCGCCCTGGAGGGGGGGGGGGGGGCGAAATCCGCCCACCCCTCCGGTTTTTCGAGGGTAGCGCAAAAACGGCGGCGCGCAGCGCCGCCGTTTTTTGTATACCTGTTTAGAAATGAACTTCCCGCATTATGCAAAATTCTTGGCCTCAGGTCATCTCAGGTCAGGTCACCAGACCAGGTCACGTGATGACCTCAACTCCAAAACGTTTGCAGTAGTACCACAGCCACAGTTTTACGCCGATCGGTTTCAATCTTGCAGGACTTCATAAGATCATAGATACCAACAATTTGTTTATCTCGGATTTCTAATATCGGTGACCTAAGGTCAGGTCAATTTTGTGACCGCCAACACGGTTTTATCAATAACTATCGACATAATGAAGATAGAGAAGAGAAAACGGTACCAATATGTTTGTCTCGTCGAGACACGTCTCCCAATATGCAACATGACCAACTTGGGTCACCACTTGACCTTGACCTGAGGTCAAATTTCACAGTTGACCTAACCCGGTCACCATGAATATGATTCGAAGCGCCTTGACAAGACACACGCGATGGCGTAAACATTATTGCTTTATCTTTATTAGGTAAAAGGTTATTTGGGGAAAACAGTTTTGAAAACAAAATGACCTTTTTGACATTCGATGACCTCTGGAGCCTAAACTATTGACCTGAGCTCAAATCTGAGGACACCTATGTCGATTGCATTTTTCAATGACTTTCGATTGGTTTTTCCGTTTGCTGCTATCATAGTTCCCGAGATATTTGGGGGTGTTCGAACCGAAGTCTTGAAAACTTGAAAATCTGACCCTTGATGACCTCTGGTGACCTCAATATTGACCTGAAAAAAAATGAACGAAATACTTTCGAAAGAGCTTGCCTCGAGCTATCTAACGTCGTTTCCCGCTTGTCGCTACGTTGCGTGGTTTTCGAGATCATAGGGGGGGGGGGCGAAATCCGCCCCCCCCCCCCTCCAGGGCGTGTAATTATCAGAGGCCCTCCAGGGCGCGTGTTAACAGGTGACCAGAAGCGCCCCTCCTTCCATCCGGACGACGCACATAAGCATACGTTAACACCAACACAACGGAAAATGCAATGTCGCGGCATTCCCAGCTAAGAAAAAGATAGAAAACGTGCATAAGCAAATGAAGAGAGGGTAGGGTAGTATTAGGTACGGTTAGATGCTGTAAAAAAGAGAAGAAAAAAAACATCCAGTCAATGACTGCTAATCACTGCCCCCCCCCCCCCCCCCCTCCAAGCAAGTCCCAGTTATATTTGATTCCCTGCATTCATCCGGGGTTAATTCAATGTAAAAGTTAATAAAATAAACGAAGAATCAAAACATAAACGCATGCAGAAGCCATGCAAAAAAACACCCTCAGTGGTGAAGGCTGCAATCCCAAAACGACGCCGAATGACGCAGGAGTCACGTCACGTCACGTCCACTACTCCCGTCCTACCAAGGCTACGCCATACTGACAATACAGGACTAACAGGAAGCAAGCGCAACACAATCACTTCACTTAAATGTGGTACATTGTAAGCCATAGATCTACCTTTCTCTTTTGCCCAGTGGCAGCTTCTGACTTCTCAGACTGATTTTCTGCTCTGATTTCTTGACGCTTAGCTTTTCTCTTTTCATTATCTCTCTGTTTCTTCTTTTCCATTTTCTCCTGGGCTCTCTGCTGTTCCTCTACTTGTTTTCCCGCTTCCTTGGCACGCAAAGCCTCCACACGTTTCATGCGGACACGGTACCTGACGAGGGCAAAGCCGCCAATAGCAGCGTCAAAACAATCAGACATCGCCTGACCAGACACATCCAAGTTATTACCTCTCGGAATCGGCGATCAATTAGAAAACGATTCCAGCGTGTTTTAAGCCACTCTTTATCTTGTGTTGCAACTTTGCAGCATAGCTCCGTTCGGAAGAAATTACAACACTTGCTCTCGCTGCTTGTCAAATTCGTTCACACATGAATGGAAAGTTTGCTAACATAGTTAGAACCCTATCCTCCTTCCTCATGCCCTTACTTGTAGGTCATCTGGTCCCAGGTCCCTAGCGTGCCCCCGTCCTTACCTGTACGCCATCTGGTCCCAGGTCTCCAGTTACCTGTACGCCATCTGGTCCCAGGTCTCCAGTTACCTGTACGCCATCTGGTCCCAGGTCTCCAGTTACCTGTACGCCATCTGGTCCCAGGTCTCCAGTTACCTGTACGCCATCTGGTCCCAAGTCTCCAGTTACCTGTACGCCATCTGGTCCCAGGTCTCCAGTTACCTGTACGCCATCTGGTCCCAGGTCTCCAGTTACCTGTACGCCATCTGGTCCCAGGTCTCCAGTTACCTGTACGCCATCTGGTCCCAGGTCTCCAGTTACCTGTACGCCATCTGGTCCCAGGTCTCCAGCGTGCCCCTCTCGCGCTCGAAGGCCGCCCACAGCTCGTACACGCTCTCTGGCCAGTCCACGGTGCGGTCCATAGCGCGCGCAAACAGTTTCCTCAGCTGGTCGGCGGCGCCGAACCGCCTGCGGAGACACCGCGTGGCACCCACACACCGTAACAAGTCCGCCGGAGTCGGCCTCAACAGCACACGCTTATAGGCATGAACCGAAACAGATGTCTGGCAGAGTTGAAAGTTGGGAAATTACCCAACATGTGTGGCATCTAATCGTCCACATTACGCATATGCCAGCCCATGATCAGCTCGTCTTCCCACTTACTTTTCCTCTTAAAACATTACCAAGGATTTCAATAGTCGTAATTCAACTGAAACGAAAGCATCCACGAAAGCTAGTCACGCACTATGGCTATTACATGCACACAAACTACGTCTTAACGCAAGCTGATGAATATGCTACATAATTGACTGATCCATTAACACTCGGGAAAACTACCCCATCCCCGTCAAGATAGAGAAAAAGATTGCACCATATCCGGAAGTTCGCTAAACGCGCGTCAACTTCAGCATCCGACAGCCCCCGAGTTATCAGCAGACTTACTGGACAAGCCGCAGGTACTGGAGCCACATGCGGGCCGACTTGTCATGCCCCTGACTCATGATATCGTCCCAGAGGGCGATGGCCTCGCCCAGGCGGCCGTTGGTCGCCTCCAGGCCGGCCCAATACTGCAGCAGAACGCACTCCGAGTCGCCCTCCATCCCGAATGCTGCCGGGTCGCGGGAGAAGCGGCGGTCAGCACACGCGGCGCGGCACAGCACGGCATATCAGGGTAAATCACAGCACAACACGGCACG
Organism: Chirona hameri; assembly: GCA_036785665.1. Classification (NCBI taxonomy): domain Eukaryota; kingdom Metazoa; phylum Arthropoda; class Thecostraca; order Balanomorpha; family Balanidae; genus Chirona; species Chirona hameri. Next base: position 83,465 of record JAXIVJ010003523.1, read on the forward strand.
GCACGGCACGGCACGGCACGGCACGGCACGGCACGGCACGGCACGGCACAGCACGGCACAGCACGGCACAGCACGGCACAGCACGGCACGGCACGGCACGGCACGGCACGGCACGGCACGGCACGGCACGGCACGGCACGGCACGGCACGGCACGGCACGGCACGGCACGGCACGGCACGGCACGGCACAGCACGGCACAGCACGGCACAGCACGGCACAGCACGGCACAGCACGGCACAGCACGGCACAGCACGGCACAGCACGGCACAGCACGGCACAGCACGGCACAGCACGGCACAGCACGGCACAGCACGGCACAGCACGGCACAGCACGGCACAGCACGGCACAGCACGGCACAGCACGGCACAGCACGGCACAGCACGGCACAGCACGGCACAGCACGGCACAGCACGGCACAGCACGGCACAGCACGGCACAGCACGGCACAGCACGGCACAGCACGGCACAGCACGGCACAGCACGGCACAGCACGGCACAGCACGGCACAGCACGGCACAGCACGGCACAGCACGGCACGGCACGGCACGGCACGGCACGGCACAGCACGGCACAGCACGGCACAGCACGGCACAGCACGGCACAGCACGGCACAGCACGGCACAGCACGGCACAGCACGGCACAGCACGGCACAGCACGGCACAGCACGGCACAGCACGGCACAGCACGGCACAGCACGGCACAGCACGGCACAGCACGGCACAGCACGGCACAGCACGGCACAGCACGGCACAGCACGGCACAGCACGGCACAGCACGGCACAGCACGGCACAGCACGGCACAGCACGGCACAGCACGGCACAGCACGGCACAGCACGGCACAGCACGGCACAGCACGGCACAGCACGGCACAGCACGGCACAGCACGGCACAGCACGGCACAGCACGGCACAGCACGGCACAGCACGGCACAGCACGGCACAGCACGGCACAGCACGGCACAGCACGGCACAGCACGGCACAGCACGGCACAGCACGGCACAGCACGGCACAGCACGGCACAGCACGGCACAGCACGGCACAGCACGGCACAGCACGGCACAGCACGGCACAGCACGGCACAGCACGGCACAGCACGGCACAGCACGGCACAGCACGGCACAGCACGGCACAGCACGGCACAGCACGGCACAGCACGGCACAGCACGGCACAGCACGGCACAGCACGGCACAGCACGGCACAGCACGGCACAGCACGGCACAGCACGGCACAGCACGGCACAGCACGGCACAGCACGGCACAGCACGGCACAGCACGGCACAGCACGGCACAGCACGGCACAGCACGGCACAGCACGGCACAGCACGGCACAGCACGGCACAGCACGGCACAGCACGGCACAGCACGGCACAGCACGGCACAGCACGGCACAGCACGGCACAGCACGGCACAGCACGGCACAGCACGGCACAGCACGGCACAGCACGGCACAGCACGGCACAGCACGGCACAGCACGGCACAGCACGGCACAGCACGGCACAGCACGGCACAGCACGGCACGGCACGGCACAGCACGGCACAGCACGGCACAGCACGGCACAGCACGGCACAGCACGGCACAGCACGGCACAGCACGGCACAGCACGGCACAGCACGGCACAGCACGGCACAGCACGGCACGGCACGGCACAGCACGGCACAGCACGGCACAGCACGGCACAGCACGGCACGGCACGGCACGGCACGGCACGGCACGGCACGGCACAGCACGGCACAGCACGGCACAGCACGGCACAGCACGGCACAGCACGGCACAGCACGGCACAGCACGGCACAGCACGGCACAGCACGGCACAGCACGGCACAGCACAGCACAGCACGGCATAGCACGGCACGACACAGCATAGCATGGCACGACACGGCCGGACTGGGGAGGGTCGCCCCACCGCCACTACCGGCACCGCCCAACTACAGGCTCAACGTGTCTATAATACTGCCGCAAGTGTATTGCATGCTCTACTAAAGTGAATACCTAGGTGAAAATGCACTTCACTCATCCTCACGGTTCGTTGGAAGGGTTCGGAGGTGTCAAACTATGGGAGATGCACCATTCGAAAGCTGAGCTCACGCGGAATCCAGCGATGTAAATTTTTCACAAATCCATGGAGCGCCTTTTTTCATCGACATTTTGTACGAATTCGCGCTCCTTTCGTTTGGCCACGGCTATCGCGTATGGTATGGCGAAAATGCAGACCAATTACAATATGTCTACTGATTCGTCATGCTCTGCACGACAAGGTCTCATAGAATGCAAAGCCAATTAGATGGTTTGGTTGGTTGCACAGCTGCATCAAAGCCAAGCGCTCCCGGTGTCGCCACTAAGGCACACTCCCGCCCGCGCCTCACGCGCAGAATCGCCCCTCGCGACACGCGAGCTGAGCACTGCGCGCCGTCGACCCGGCTTACGGAGCGGGCCCTTGGCCAGTCACGGACAAACGGTGCATCGCATGTTGAAAACCCTAGCTCTGTCCACTAGCCCAGCTATCCAAGGAGATCGTGACAAATTTCCAGCCACCTCCGATCGCTACAAATGCTACTTTTATACAATTGTATGCACCATATTTGCCAAACGTAGCCTCTGACCGGGACTGGGCGCCAGCCCGGCTCGGCCAACCTCGAGGTTGTACACGATGTGACGTCAGAGGCCACGGCGCGGCCGCCGCCGGTCATGACCTGACCTTGACCGGCCAGCCGGCCGGCGGCGGCAGCGCCGTGGCTTCTGACGTCACATCGTGTACAGGCTCGAAGTTGGCCGGGCCGGCGCAGCCAATCAAGCGAGTCCCGGTCAGAGGCTACGTTTGGAAAATATGGTGCATACAATTGTCCAAAAGTACCATTTGTAGCGATCGGAGGTGGCTGGAAATTTGTAACAATCTCCTTGGATAGCTGGGCTAGTGGACAGAGCTAGGGTTTTCAACATGCGATGCACCGTTTGTCCGTTACTGGCCGAGAGCCCGCTCCGTAAGCCGGGTCGACGGCGCGCAGTGCTCAGCTCGCGTGTCGCGAGGGGCGATTCTGCGCGTGAGGCGCGGGCGGGAGTGTGCCTTGGTGGCGACACCGGGAACGCTTGGCTTTGATGCAGCCGTGCAACCAACCAAACCATCTAATTGGCTTTGCATTCTATGAGACCTTGTCGTGCAGAGCATGACGAATCGGTAGACATGTCATTGGTCTGCATTTTCGCTATACCATACGCGATAGCCGTGGCCAAACGAAAGGGGCGCGAATTCAGATAAAATGTCGATACAAAAGGCGCTACATGGATTTTTTTAAAGAAAAAATACATCGCTGGATTCCGCGTGAGCTCAGTTTTCGAATGGTGCATCTCCCGTAGTTTCACACCTCCGAACCCTTCCAACGAACCGTACCTCTTGTCTGGACCTTGTCTTCCCGAAGTTTCACTTCGGTTAATATGTCGGGAGGTGGTATGTTTTACCTTGTGCCAGATGTTCGCAGGCCTTGTTGAACTGGTCGCGCATCTTGTCCATGAGGTCGACGCCCTTGACTGCGTCGCCAGTCAGCCGGCGACGGTAGTGGTCGAGCCATACCAGCCAGACGAGCAGGAAGTCAGCTGCCGTCTGCATACCGCTGGACAGGGCCCGGCTCACCAGCTCTGCAGCACAGACACAGGCATGACGTCCCACGTCACCAGACACGTCCCACGTCACCAGACACGTCCCACGTCACCAGACACGTCCCACGTCACCAGACACGTCCCACATCACCAGACACGTCCCACGTCACCAGACACGTCCCACGTCACCAGATCCTTCGGGCCCGGCTCTCCAGCTCTGCAGCACAGACACAGGCATGACGTCCCACGTCAACAGACACGTCCCACGTCAGCAGACACGTCCCACGTCACCAGACACGTTCCACGTCAGCAGACACGTATCACGTCAGTAGACACGTCTCACGTCAGTAGACACGTCTCACGTCAGCAGACACGGCTCACGTCAGTAGACACGTCCCATGTCACCAGACACGTCCCACGTCACCAGACACGTTCCACGTCAGCAGACACGTCTCACGTCAGTAGACACGTTTCACGTCAGTAGACACGTCTCACGTCAGCAGACACGTCTCACGTCAGCAGACACGTCTCACGTCAGCAGACACGTCTCACGTCAGCAGACACGTCTCACGTCAGCAGACATGTCTCACGTCAGCAGACACGTCTCACGTCAGCAGACACGTCCCACGTCACCATACACGTCTCACGTCACTAGACACGGCTCAGAGACGTGAAGACGTGTCGAAATGATAACCAGAGCAATAAGGCAAGAATGAGAAACATTCGACTGCGATGTTCATCAGACCAAGTCTCCAAAACAATCACGTCACGAGAGCTTTGTGACGTCACGAGAGCTTTGTGACGTCACGAGAGCTTTGTGACGTCACGAGAGCTTTGTGACGTCGAGAGCTTTGTGACGTCACGAGAGCTTTGTGGCTCCCAACAACGAGCTAAGATTGTTTTCAGAATGAAAGGTGGCAAACAAAATTTCATAAGATGTGGTCCGCCCCTGTAGCTCAGTTGGGAGAGCGCCGGGCTTCTGACCTCACCCGGTAGTGGCAGCCCGGGTTCGAGTCGCTTCGGCGCTCGCTATTTGCCCCTGACTGGGATGGCCTGTGGCTGGTGGCAGCAGTCGCACTCAAGGTCAGGTGACGTCAGAGGGCGGGGCGGACCGTGTCTAGGTATGTCGGGCACGTAAAAGTTTCGCTTCTAAATTCTGCCGGACGCAAGGAATTGCGTGATCGGGTGGTGGGGTCAGGGCCTGCGCAACAAGCTATGCTTAGCGCGGGGCCTGACCTCGGAAATCCATAAATTCAAAAACATTCGGACTAAATTTATTATAAATAAAAAAATACGAGAATAAAATGACTGCAAATGACAAAAACTAAAAAGCATACTTACGACATGAAAAATCACACCAACTATAAAACTAAGTCGAATAAACACACGCCTCCGAACAGCGAGGAAGGCTGCTAAACTAAGCAGTGAGTATGGTATAGTCCCAAACAACTCTCCTCTCGGAGCTACGAATTCACATCTAAACATGGCAGGCTATTATTGGCTAGCGTTGGCAAACTGTTAACTGGCATACCATTCCCTGACAACTGGCATACCCTTATCGATCACCAACTCAGAGGCCTACTCGGCACACCAAGTACCAACCTTCGACCTGCGTTAGCGGCATCTTGGCTCTCTCGGCCGCTCGGATGTAGCTTTCCCACAGCTCAGCCGACCAGGGGAGGTTCCTCACAGCCCGTTCGTGCACCGCCAGCGTCATCTCGGCCGCCGGCCGCAGCTCGAAGTCCAGGTAGCGCGTGTACGCCTGCCAAAGCTCGAGCGAGAGACAGTTGTCGAGCATGGCGCGCTCGAACACGTGCTGCACACGTGCCGGCGTGCCCTCGGTCAGCTCGTGGCGCACGTAGTTCTGGTAGGCCGCCACCGAGCCGCCACCCTCCGGCTCCTCCGTCTGCGACGGAAGTCGGGAGATGTGCCACGCCGTTAGAAGGAGGCAGTAAGTCAACGAGCGCAGACGTGGGTGGACATGGTATTTGATGCGTTAGAATGGCGAATACTACTGGCCGACATACGTGGAGAAGCCAACGATGCATGACAGGCTGATATTTGCGGGGGCAACGAAACGTTGGTAAATGACATGGTATCTTTGTTGTATTTTGCGCGCTATTTAACACGCTGCGCTTGCTGTTCGATTTATGCGATCTACGCAGAATATACGAACTAAACAATATTCCTATTCTGGTCTCATGTTATTAGCCTCAGGCTCACTGGTCAATGGTCATACTCACCGCCTCCTTTCCGCCTCAAACGACGTCTGGCAGCCCCGACCATCGTTCCCTGTTCAGCGTACCTGCCATCTCGGCGTACTCGTCCCCCCCCCCCCCCCCCCCACTGACCAGGGCGTCCCCCACTGACCAGGGCGTCCCCCACTGACCAGGGCGTCCCCCACTGACCAGGGCGTCCCCCACTGACCAGGGCGTCCCCCACTGACCAGGGCGTCCCCCACTGACCAGGGCGTCCCCCACTGACCAGGGCGTCCCCCACTGACCAGGGTGTCCCCCACTGACCAGGGCGTCCCCCTATGACCAGGGCGTCCCCCACTGACCAGGGCGTCCCCCCCCCCACTGACCAGGGCGTCCCCCCCCCCACTGACCAGGGCGTCCCCCCCACTGACCAGGGCGTCCCCCACTGACCAGGGCGTCCCCCACTGACCAGGGCGTCCCCCACTGACCAGGGCGTCCCCCACTGACCAGGGCGTCCCCCAATGACCAGGGCGTCTCCTCGTACTGACCAGGGCGTCCCCCACTGACCAGGGCGTCTCCCCATACTGACCGGGGCGTCCCCCCACTGACCAGGGCGTCTCCCCGTACTGACCAGGGCGTCCCCCACTGACCAGGGCGTCTCCCCATACTGACCAGGGCGTCTCCCCATACTGACCAGGGCGTCTCCCCATACTGACCAGGGCGTCTCCCCATACTGACCAGGGCGTCCCCCCCTGACCAGGGCGTCCCCCCCACTGACCAGGGCGTATCCCACTGACCAGGGCGCCCCCCCCCCCCCCCCACTGACCAGGGCGCCTCCCCATACTGACCAGGGCGTCTCCCCCCACTGACCAGAGCGTACCCCCACTGACCAGAGCGTACCCCCACTGACCAGAGCGTACCCCCACTGACCAGGGCGTCTCCCCCCCCCCACACTGACCAGGGCGTACCCCCACTGACCAGGACGTCCCCCCACTGACCAGGGCGTCCCCCCCCCACTGACCAGGGCGTACCCCCACTGACCAGAGCGTACCCCCACTGACCAGGGCGTCCCCCCCACTGACCAGGGCGTCCCCCCACTGACCAGGGCGTCCCCCCACTGACCAGGGCGTCCCCCCACTGACCAGGGCGTCCCCCCCACTGACCAGGGCGTCCCCCCACTGGCCAGGGCGTCCCCCCACTGGCCAGGGCGTCCCCCCACTGACTAGGGCGTCCCCCCACTGACCAGGGCGTCCCCCCACTGACCAGGGCGTACCCCCACTGACCAGGGCGTACCCCCACTGACCAGGGCGTCCCCCCCCCCCCCACTGACCAGGGCGCCCCCCCCCCCCCACTGACCAGGGCGCCTCCCCATACTGACCAGGGCGCCTCCCCATACTGACCAGGGCGTCCCCCCACTGACCAGGGCGTCCCCCCACTGACCAGGGCGTACCCCCCACTGACCAGGGCGTACCCCCCACTGACCAGGGCGTACCCCCACTGACCAGGGCGTCCCCCCACTGACCAGGGCGTCCCCCCCACTGACCAGGGCGCCCCCCCCCCCCCACACTGACCAGGGCGTCCCCCCCCACTGACCAGGGCGTCCCTCCCACTGACCAGGGCGCCCCCCCCCCACTGACCAGGGCGTCCCCCCCACACTGACCAGGGCGCCCCCTCCCACTGACCAGGGCGTCCCCCCACTGACCAGGGCGTCCCCCCCCCACTGACCAGGGCGCCCCCCCCCCCCCCCACTGACCAGGGCGTCCCCCCCCCCCCCAACTGACTAGGGCGTCCCCCACTGACCAGGGCGTCTCCCATACTGACCAGGGCGCCTCCCCATACTGACCAGGGCGCCTCCCCATACTGACCAGGGCGTCCTCCCCCCCCCCCCCCACTGACCAGGGCGCCTCCCCATACTGACCAGGGCGTCTCCCCCCCCCCCCCCACTGACCAGGGCGCCTCCCCATACTGACCAGGGCGCCCCCCCCCCCCCACTGACCAGGGCGCCCCCCCCCCCCACACACACACACATACTGACCAGGGCGTCCCCCCACTGACCAGGGCGTCCCCCCCCCCACTGACCAGGGCGTCCCCCACACTGACCAGGGCGCCCCCCCCCCCCCCCACTGACCAGGGCGTCCCCTCCCCCAACTGACTAGGGCGTCCCCCCACTGACCAGGGCGTCTCCCCATACTGACCAGGGCGCCTCCCCATACTGACCAGGGCGTCTCCCCCCCCCCTGACCAGGGCGTCCCCCCCAACTGACCAGGGCGCCTCCCCCCACTGACCAGGGCGTCTCCCCATACTGACCAGGGCGCCCCCCCCCCCCCCCCCACTGACCAGGGCGCCTCCCCATACTGACCAGGGCGCCCCCCCCCCCACACACACACACTGACCAGGGCGTCCCCCCCCCCACTGACCAGGGCGTCCCCCACACTGACCAGGGCGTCCCCCCACACTGACCAGGGCGTCCCCCACACTGACCAGGGCGCCCCCCCCCCCCCCCCCACTGACCAGGGCGTCCCCCCCCAACTGACTAGGGCGTCCCCCCACTGACCAGGGCGCCTCCCCATACTGACTAGGGCGTCTCCCCACTGACCAATGCGTCTCCCCGTACTGACCAGGGCGTCTCCCCCACTGACCATGGCGTCCCGTCCCCCCCCCCCCCCCCCCACTGACCAGGGCGCCTCCCCATACTGACCAGGGCGTCTCCCCCCACTGACCAGGGCGTCTCCCCATACTGACCAGGGCGTCTCCCCATACTGACCAGGGCGTCTCCCCCCACTGACCAGGGCGTCCCCCCATACCGACCAGGGCGTCCTCGAGCGGCAGCCGCGTCTCCAGCCGCTCCAGCGCCTTCTGCCAGCCGCTCCAGCGCCTTCTGGTGCTCCTCTTCTCATTGGCGTCGGGCGCGGCGCCGTCGGCGGCCAGCCAGGCCTCGTACTCGGCCCAGCAGAGCTGCAGGCCGTGCAACGGCTGACGGAGCTGGCGGCGGAACAGGGCCGTAACGCGGCCCCGCGCATCAGCCGCCGCCTCGCCGCCGGCCTCCTGCAGCACACACACACACACACAACACACACACACACACACACACACACACACACACACACACACACACAGACACAGACACAGACACAGACACAGACACAGACACAGACACAGACACAGACACAGACACAGACACAGACACAGACACAGACACAGACACAGACACAGACACAGACACAGACACAGACACAGACACAGACACACACACACACACACACACACACACACACACACACACACACACACACACACACACACACACACACACACACACAAATGGAGTAAGTCCAACCAGAGACTCATCAAAGATACACCTCAAACAAATTTAACAATTGTTATTATGAGGAGGTTTCATCGTTTTGGAGAAGAAAACTTACATATAACATGATCGAATATAACCGTTAAAATTGCCAATGCAGTCAATGAATTGAGCAGTACAAATGAGGAGGATGACAATGAAGCAGTAACAGAACCCAACACCACCACCGTTTTCTTCCAGTGCCGCCTGTCGCGTACAGCCCCTGGTCACGCCACCGACCTGGACGGCGCTGTAGAGGGCGTTCTCAAACTCGCGGTATGCCTCCCAGATCAGCGCTCCCTTGGTGACGTGCAGGCCGACGGCGGTGAGCGCGCGCTCGAACACGGCACGCACCCGCGCCGGGCCGTCCTCGGCCGCCAGCCCGCCGATGGCCAGCTGACAGTACTCGAGCCACAGGTCGACGCTGGCGTACTCGCGGACGGCGCGGTCGCAGAGCGCCAGCACCCGCTCCGGTCCTCGTCCGTCTCGACCGTC